>JAHPZR010056255.1:0-22500 GCA_019787425.1 Platygyra sinensis | reverse complement strand
TGTTTGCTAAGCATGAAAGCTGGCATTTAGATTTCAGTGCCCGTACAAACTTGGAAAATGGAGAATCACTAGGTACCTCACTCACATTTGTTACATTACTTCCCAGGGCAGACTTTTGGATAGCTTCATGCAACATTATTTTGTGAATATGCTGGCAGGCATTATTCTTTAGATGCAAAGGATCTACATGTGCTCTGTCAATGAATTTACCAATGAGTGGCTCAAACTGTTGCCTACTCTTACCAGAAGCAATAAATGCTGTTATTTTGCTGCGTTTAGTGTTGGGAGCTAACTGAGTCTTGTTTAATTTATCCTTGAGGTCACCAACTTTCTTAGCAACAGATAATCTTTTATGATATTGCCATGGTCTGAAATCATTATGGGGTTCTGGGCCAAATGATTTGTTTACATCAAGCAGTTCACCAGTTGAAATGTCAGCAAATGTTGAAAAATACTTGGCACTGTTTGGAAGCTCCCCAGCCAGAAAAGCCAACATTTTCATGTCATTGGGGAATTCTGAAAACTTAAATTTAATGATGGTATTGTTGACATTAAAAGAGCCTTTCTCTATTTGCTCCATCTCCTTAGCAACCATTGCAATGTACCTTTTAGCTGCAGTACTTTGTTCTGAGCAGTTACTTCCAAAGATCAAAAAGTTATCCTCATTACTCAAAACCCTGTGACCCACATTTAAAAAACCAATGAGCCAGGCACAAGACTGGTCAAATTTTCCAAAAGGGGCTCCATCTCCACCAATGGCTATTTGGAAAGTATTTGGTTCCCCCAAACCAATCAAAATCTTCAGCTTTCAATGTTGTCAGGTAGAAAGATGCTAATCTAACAAGACATTCTGTTAAATTTCTGTAACAGCCATCAACTTGATCCTCAGGTTCCAAATCAGAGCAGAAGCTCTCCCTTACACTCTTAAAGTTCCTACGTCAACTTCATTGAGAAACTTGATAAGTTTGTTATAGGGAACTAACCGAGGTAAGGAACACGACATTACTTGAATGCGTGTTGTTTTGGTTTTTCTCTTAGGATTGGTAGTCATTGAAAGAGATCTGTACACAGATCTGTACTTTTTCTTACCCATTACCCCTTTGGAATAGAAAACTGAAACACTTCTAAGAGTGTTTATGTCTGAAGTTTCAAATTGTTCTGCAGCATTCTTATAAAGTTTAGGAAAAACCTTTTTGGAAAACTTCTTACTTTTTGACATAAAGTCAACTAGTATCTTTGTAGGGCATCTTTTCTCAGCTGTACTAAGAAGACCTATGTATGCAGGAGTATTATCATTTAAGTCAGCCCCATGTATTTCTTTGGCTGCTTGGTATGTCTCTGACCTTCTTTGTGTCCCCACTGTTGAAGATGGCCCCCTCTTATCATCAGAAGGGAGGACAGTCGGGTTTTTGCATCTTGCCTCAATAGACTGCCTGGATAGAAAGGCCTTCTCTTTTTGAGGGACAGCTGTGCCAGCTTCAGGCAAGTGTTCTCCCAATTCTTGTATGTCCTCAGACACCTCATCTACCTTTAAAGAGGCAGAAAATGTGAAATTATTCAATTCTGGTACATGCTTGTATATGCTGGAGTTGAAATTGATCATAGGCTCAATAATTTCACTTTGTATTAGCTCATTGCTATAAACAAAAACATTGTGTAGTTCTATAAAATATCCATACCCCCACCACGGAGGGAATTTCACGTAAGCCCCCCCTCCTCCTCGGAATTTCCATTTTTCGACCAATAAATTAACCCCCCCACCCCTCCGGAATTTCCACTACTATTTTGTACACCCCCCATACCCTCTAGAAAAAATAGTTTTGGCAAGAAAGTGTGTAAAAGTAAAAGTAAACACTCCAACATTTTCCCTCTGTGTCCTTGCCAGTATAGTCTAGCTTTCTGTTTTGTGTTTGTTTCTTATCATAAGAGGGAATGTCAATAGACACAAATCTATAAGGCTTGTAAGTGAAATATTTTAATTACAAAAGCACAGACCTGGGTGCCAGCTTAATTATAACATGTTGATATATTTTCCCTCTAAGAATTATGTAAGTGAATAGTACATGCTTGGTACATGCTTGTATATGCTGGAGTTGAAATTGATCATGGGCTCAATAATTTCACTTTGTATTAGCTCATTGCTATAAACAAAAACTAAGGAAAATACATATTGAGCCAAGGATAAAATGAAACAAAACATTCATATCACTTAGCTCATTAATAAATCCTTAGTAAGTTGGTTATCCTTGTCTGTAGTCATTAAGTTAAGTCAAAGCAGCTCACTCTGCAACTGCACTATATGAAAATGCAGATAAGTTTAAAAGAATGTAAAAGAATTTGACAATTTTCCCTCTGTGTCCTTGCCAGTATAGTCTAGCTTTCTGTTTTTGTTTTTTTGTTTTCTTATCATAAGAGGGAATGTCAATAGACACAAGTCTATAAGGCTTGTAAGTGAAATATTTTAATTACAAAAGCACAGACCTGGGTGCCAGCTTAATTATAACATGTTGACATATTTTCCCTCTAAGAATTATGTAAGTGAATAGTTGAAAAAAAAAAATTTCTGTGTGTGGAAGGGGAGGGGGGGGGGTGAATACTTACTTTCCAAATAAGGTTTGATAATTTAGCCTTTTGCTTGACTCCCGGGGCTTGACTAGAACTTTGTGAGCCTTGGCAGCTTCATCTCTTAAACGCCTTTTCTCTTTCAGAAAAACTCCAACATTAAACCTGCTGTAAACTTTAGCCTTCCTTCGAACCATATGGTTAATGTTTATGACGTCCAATCTTCAGTGTGTCATGGTTCTGAATTCTTTTGTTTACTTTAACTGACGAGTAGTTGTAGTTCAGTTTGGATTCCTCGATGCTCGAAATAAGAACTTTTGCTTTGCCTTTTCCTGGTATCTTCCTGTTCACAGGCTTCGTCTTTTAACACTGCTCCCATGTCGAGTGATGATTCACCCAAAATGGAAAATGAATCGTTCCCTCAAGCGTGTTGTTCGTAAAGCCCTTTAAATATCCTTTTGCCTCTTGTTTAAAAAGTGCGATATTTTCCCACAGGTCGCTGCACAAAATAGACCAAATAGCTCGCTCTTTGCAGCCGTCGCACGGTTATTCGGTTGTGTAAACCGAAAATTTAAAAACATAGGTTTCTTCTTCCATCGTATTTCCTCGGTTCTTGGTAGAGATCTGTACTCTTCCTGTGGACAGACGAAAGTTATATGAAGCCAAATATTAGCGACTGTTAGTTAGCGATACGATTAAGCAAAAACAAGATCTCGAGTGGGGACATACCTGCAATGACCGTAGTGAGAAGTTCGGCCATGTTTGGTATCTAGGTGAAGCTCTCACCCCGTAGAATGCAAAATTGGCGCCAAATCGACGATCAATCGAACTACATCGTCGTTAGGCTTCGTAAAAAACGGCTGATCTCGACAACGCACGGAAAATATTATTTGAGCCCAGTCTCCCAACTTCACGGGCCCAAGTTTGTTTGTTCCGTACTAATTCCATGACTGTACACCTGAAGTCTTATTGAAATGTTTTAGTCTAAAGCTGTTTCTGTTGGCACACAGTTAGCTTATCGTCTGTAATTTTTTGGGAGGATTGGGAAAATGGTGCAAAACTTCACTGAAACTCAATTAAGTTTCATTCATTATATGCAAGTGCTATTATAGAAGCATTTTTTTAAAATGTGCCTAACATTAGTAGTAGGTCCTAGCTACAGGCCACTGATGTCAAATTGTATTATGAAAATGACACAATGTCTGTTTACATCATTTATTTAATATACTTATTCAATAACCTCAAAGAAATGGTGCTGCTTTATTTCAAACTGTCACTACTGCATTATCTAGACAGTTTGTATTTAAAACTGTTCATGTACTGGCTGATTAAGCTTCTGTGGGTAAGATTAAATTATTTGGCTGATGATATGCTCCCAATACACATTGGCATGTTAATTTCAATTTTAGCTTGTATCTCTGAATAAAGAACACCAAACAATTTGATCATGAACCAGTTCTTCTATCAGTGAGGTAGCAATAACAAAGAGCAGTTTACTGACATGATCTGTGTATATGTTGTTTGTCACTGAATGAAATTCAGGTTAAAATGATTTTAACCTAGTTTGATTCTCAATTACCTTTACCTTCTAACCTTAATTATTCATGATCTATGTTTAATTTACAATTAGACCCGTAGTGTGGATACACTCAATAGAGTTGGGGATAAATGTGGTTGACATAGCAAGGTAAATAAATGCCAGTTTTAGTAAACATCAGACATCTAAAATTCTTAAAAGAACCCTGCACCAGATTACGTTGGCCCACAACACTAGAGAATAATATCACTGGGCACAATGCTAGTATGTCAGAGGCTTCTCAAACATTCTATTTGGCTCCCCCAAACGATTCCGGGAGGGGGGGGGGGGGGGGGGGAGGGGGGGTCCAACATAATAAAGATAGCGGTGCTTGTCATATCTTCTAGGGGTCACGAATGCAGATTTGCTACCTCTTAGGGTGTTCAGTGTCAAAAGGTCCACAGCAGGGATATTTATGGTCACCTTTTAGAGTATTGAGCCAAAAAAAGAATGAGTGGAATAACAGAGTAATATAAAGGCCACGGGCAAGAAAGTCCCCTAGAGTTTTTGGCCATTTTGAAAGTGTTATATTTAAAAAGCAAAAACAAATTGGTGCAGAGCGTGGAAAAGCCTACGTATGAGTTTAAGCCTGGTTCACGCTACGACATAACAACATTGACATAACAACATAAAGAAAAGATAAGTTTTTTCTTTATCTCGTTATCTTTATGTTATTATGTTGCTACTATGTTGTTATGATGTGATGTTCACACTTGAGACATAAAACATTCAACATGAGATAATTTTTTGGTTTGCGTGACCTTTCTGTTATGTTGCAAGTGTGAAACAGACCTTAGCGCCACAGCGTTACGCAGTACTTGCATGTACCGGGTTTCTCTGCACTAAGGTCAAGAGAAAAACAAGAGACAGGTAAACTATTCTTTCTTTTCATTTCTTTATTTACTCTCTTCCTATTCAACAAGATTGTGTGCTCCCTTTAATTTTTAATAAAATTAATTTGTAATTTCTTAGATTTACTGCAGCCAGATGTTGTCATTATCCAGTGCTTTGTGATATCAAAGAAAAACATAGCTTGCACTGTTACAAGACGGCACTTTGCACCTTGTATAAAGATATGATTCCTAAATTATCTCTAAGCGATATTGGGAACACCCCATAATCTGAAATATGGAAGAAATAGACAAGCTTGTTGAAATTGAAGAGTAAACATTTTACCTATTTTCATCACTCGCAGGTCTTGCATCACCACCACGATTTATTCAAAAACGAAAAGAGAACACTTCGAATCGAGGAAAAGACATAAGTTTTGTTCGCAGTGGTTAATGAAGCTGAAGAGTGGTTAGCTAGCGTAAATTATCGTGATTATCAATCGTGTGATTCAGCTTACCCGTGTCGATCCGTTGAGACATCAAAACCGGCAAAGTTTTGCACTCCAAACACCAATTTCAGTGGAAACTGTTAATTTGGTGAGGCCAAAAACATGTTAAGATTAGGATTTCCATCGAAAGACTGCAAAGGAGGCGGCACTTTGGCTGAAAAGTGGTCATTTCAGTGCCGCTAAGAGATCTTCACACGATGCAGATCGCAAGCAAAAGACCTGAAACGAGACTAATACCAGCGCGCATCGCGGTAGTAGCACGCACACCACCTGACGGTGTATTATCTGTTTCTGGAGTAAAATGCAGAAGTTATGAAATCGATTTTTCCAATCTTGGAAATGCCTATGCTCGTTTCTATGTTTCTTCTTTTCTGCACCTTCTGGGACAAAAACGTAGTTCTAATAACAGTGTGGAATTTTGATTTTGAAGTCGACACTAATAATAATGCACGCCTCTAAATTTCACTCTAGACCCGCTAATTTCAATTTTGTCCATGGATAGTGTTATCTCCTATTGGGGTGTAAAATGTGCTAAATTATTGCTTACATTGACATTTTATTATCTATTAAACAGAGAAACCAGCTTCCCAAATTCTTCCCCAATATTACCCAACTCTAATGTCAGGAGATCCACTTAAACTGACTTGCAAAGTCAATACAGTGACATTGAATATCAAATGGCAGAAAAACGAAGTCTCAGATATTCCAAGAGCACAAATCAGTCCTCGAATAGGTGAAGAAATAACACTTTATATTGAGAACGTTGTCCAAGATGACAGTGGTGTTTTTTCCTGTGAAGCATACAATATGGCATGCGCCGTGTCTTCTACTGTGAAGATTACAGTCAGGGGTAAGCCATATTGAACGGATGTCGTATTCATGAGCTGCTAAACCACTAGATACCAAGCAAGTAATATGGGAAATGTTTCACCAATCCAAAGGACACTATCAATGTTAAGGATAAACTGAAAATGAATTTTGATGGTGCATTTAGAACGGCTGTGAACCGTACGACTGTACAATACGGTGCATATAGCCTGGGGTTACGAAAAGAAAAAAAAAACTTAGCAATCCAATCCCGTCTTAAGCGGTTTGAACATTTTTGTCGACACTCTTCAGACAGGCCTTTACCGGGAAGGGAAGTTTTTGGCCCTCGCTTGTTTACAGCTGTGACAATGAAACTTGGATGTTGCAGCTATGACAATAAAACTAGGATAATTAGAGCACATAAATTGAATATTACCTTAGAGGTCCATGGCATGGCAACTTGGAATTACGAAACGTCAGAAAGCCATCGAACCTGACATAAAAGGGTCAAAACTGATAAAGAAAGCTGTATCTATAAAACTTGCTGCGGGAGAAAACCCGAAAAATTAAAAATGAAAACGTGCCTGTCTGAATATGGCTGCCATGGGTACATCATTTTCTTGTACTATGACTTGCCGGACCAAAATGTTTGAGGTAAAAGTTCAAGAATCTTAACCCTGACCAAGTGATCTCCCTTTGATTTGTAAATTTGTCTGGCGTTAGACACAGTATATATATCTATAAGTCACTCTTGGGCACTAAAGAGTTAATCAAATTTGAGGTTATTTGCGTTAAAGCAGAAGACATACTTTCAACGCATACATATTTTAAACACCAATATCCCTAGTAAAACCCATGCACCAGTTTTAGCCATTCGCCGAAGTTTCAGCCTCAACAGTGCAGGTTTTTCTTTTGAAATTTATTTCCAAAGAAGTCCAAAATTCGTCATCATTGCTGCCATTTTGAGCACTATTTAGCGACCAAGCCATGTTTTCCTGACGTCGTTCCGTCTGAGAGATTTTGTCCAAGTGGCTTTCGACAAGCCATTTGGTACCACTCCGGGCTATGGCTACTCTTAAGCCATAGATCTGGCTAAGGCTGAAAACGGAGCTCCAGGGCCGGGTTATTCTAAACCCGATTAAGCTAACCTAGTATAACAGAGAATTTCAGTTGATTTACGGTGTGGTTTACTGTTTATGCTGTTTTGCCGTCTATTTCGAGCTTGAATAATCTCAATTTCCTAAAAATACACATAAAAGCAGGCAAAACGTACGTTTGTATACCACAAACAATTATATTTCGGTTAATTTTTAAAATATTCTTGATTAGCGTTAACCGCCTCCCAAACAACCCAGCCTGTTTACTACAAGTTAACCTGACACGCAGATCGAGGGCTCATGACGCTATTGGTTTGAGCCAAGGATGCTCCAAACTCCGAAAAGGTGGCATTGAAGATAGGAAAAAATTCATTAGCTGACCTTATAAAGAATGCAAACTCAACTGCCGCTTTTTCTCCTTCCCGCCAATTTCGAGTCGAGTCAGACGGAATGACGTCACATAAAAACGGACTGGCTGCCAAGACAGTTTCCAAGTGGCCGCCTCCGATGTCGCTTCATTCGAGAACGAATTTCCTCCTTGGGACTTCATGTTCAACTTTACTTGGTCTTCCCATTTTTGTTTTTTTTTTTGGCTGGGTTGTTCCCTTCCCATATAAAATTGGAAAGTTAGTTTTGTTTAATTCTTTGACGTAACAACCATTTTGATTCTGCCATGGAGGGTAAGCTTCCTTCTTTTCCAATTTTTAAGCGTATTTTTCAATTTGATAATTTTTTCTCCAAAATCAGATTATTTGCAACTTCGGAGTTATACGAAAATAAAATGCGGCGATCTTGGATCGGTTCTTGAGGCCATTTAAAATTATATGGGTTATCAGTTTTGTTTCTCCAAGTTCCAAGCCACATCGTTTCTGTTTTGCTTGTATTTATTCCTAGACCGGAAGTGTGTTTAATTCACTTAGAAGCTTCAGATGGTTGATATATGATGGTCGTTGACGAACACTGTTGTATCATCAGGGATTTGAATGACTTTTATTTCCTTTTCGCTAACGACAATGCCTTTGATGTCATTGTTGCTTTTCAGAGCCCTTGCGAGATGCTCAATTACAAATTACAAATAGAAGGCCCGATAAGGGGCATCCTTACCTGAGAAATTACCAACGAGCCTGCATTAATTTGGCATTGCAGTGCAAATTTAAAGCAACGATACCTAGCTGCTCACAGCCAATCAAAATGAAGTAATTTTAACAATCCGGTTATGAAATATTGGTATGCTCACTCGCTTAGGCATTTCCACTCACCTCGACGTCGACGTCTATAAATGCAACAGCCAATAACAAGAGAGCAAACAATGAAAGCAGATGTAATACCGACAATGTAATACCACTCAAACGAATCACCAGATGTTGAAGGGGTAGCTGTCGAGTATAGATGATATACTTCCTTATACGAGAAGCTATAATCTATAGTTTAAACCTATTCAGACAAGGGAAGGGGTTGCTTTTCAGAACATCAACAACTTTTAACACTTGTAACTTAAACTTGTCCTGGCACAAGTTCTCAGTGAACTTTGAAATGTACTTTGTCGAATTCTCATGGGAAATTCTTTTGTATCAAGAAACTATTCATATCCGTCTTAGCTTAAAGAAAAAGCCAAAAAGACTGTAAAATACCTAAAATTATTCTGGTAGCAGGTTCTTGTCCACTAAAAACTGAAATTGTTCGATTTAATTCCTACCGGATTTTATCTAAAAGGAGAAGGTCACTCCAAAAATCTTACATTTTTGTCTTTACCTATAGGAAGTAGACATTTACCTTTTCAGCTCACTGAAATTTAAGCCTCTGAAGTGACCGTTACCCGGAGGAAATTCGTCTCGAATGAAGCGACATCGGAGGCGGCCACTTGGAAACTGTCTTGGCAGCCAGTCCGTTTTTATGTGACGTCATTCCGTCTGACTCGACTCGAAATTGGCGGGAAGGAGAAAAAGCGGCAGTTGAGTTTGCATTCTTTATAAGGTCAGCTAATGAATTTTTTCCTATCTTCAATGCCACCTTTTCGGAGTTTGGAGCATCCTTGGCTCAAACCAATAGCGTCATGAGCCCTCGATCTGCGTGTCAGGTTAACTTGTAGTAAACAGGCTGGGTTGTTTGGGAGGCGGTTAACGCTAATCAAGAATATTTTAAAAATTAACCGAAATATAATTGTTTGTGGTATACAAACGTACGTTTTTTGCCTGCTTTTATGTGTATTTTTAGGAAATTGAGATTATTCAAGCTCGAAATAGACGGCAAAACAGCATAAACAGTAAACCACACCGTAAATCAACTGAAATTCTCTGTTATACTAGGTTAGCTTAATCGGGTTTAGAATAACCCGGCCCTGGAGCTCCGTTTTCAGCCTTAGCCAGATCTATGGCTTAAGAGTAGCCATAGCCCGGAGTGGTACCAAATGGCTTGTCGAAAGCCACTTGGACAAAATCTCTCAGACGGAACGACGTCAGGAAAACATGGCTTGGTCGCTAAATAGTGCTCAAAATGGCAGCAATGATGACGAATTTTGGACTTCTTTGGAAATAAATTTCAAAAGAAAAACCTGCACTGTTGAGGCTGAAACTTCGGCGAATGGCTAAAACTGGTGCATGGGTTTTACTAGGGATATTGGTGTTTAAAATATGTATGCGTTGAAAGTATGTCTTCTGCTTTAACGCAAATAACCTCAAATTTGATTAACTCTTTAGTGCCCAAGAGTGACTTATAGATATATATACTGTGTCTAACGCCAGACAAATTTACAAATCAAAGGGAGATCACTTGGTCAGGGTTAAGATTCTTGAACTTTTACCTCAAACATTTTGGTCCGGCAAGTCATAGTACAAGAAAATGATGTACCCATGGCAGCCATATTCAGACAGGCACGTTTTCATTTTTAATTTTTCGGGTTTTCTCCCGCAGCAAGTTTTATAGATACAGCTTTCTTTATCAGTTTTGACCCTTTTATGTCAGGTTCGATGGCTTTCTGACGTTTCGTAATTCCAAGTTGCCATGCCATGGACCTCTAAGGTAATATTCAATTTATGTGCTCTAATTATCCTAGTTTTATTGTCATAGCTGCAACATCCAAGTTTCATTGTCACAGCTGTAAACAAGCGAGGGCCAAAAACTTCCCTTCCCGGTAAAGGCCTGTCTGAAGAGTGTCGACAAAAATGTTCAAACCGCTTAAGACGGGATTGGATTGCTAAGTTTTTTTTTTCTTTTCGTAACCCCAGGCTATATGCACCGTATTGTACAGTCGTACGGTTCACAGCCGTTCTAAATGCACCATCAAAATTCATTTTCAGTTTATCCTTAACATTGATAGTGTCCTTTGGATTGGTGAAACATTTCCCATATTACTTGCTTGGTATCTAGTGGTTTAGCAGCTCATGAATACGACATCCGTTCAATATGGCTTACCCCTGACTGTAATCTTCACAGTAGAAGACACGGGCGCATGCCATATTGTATGCTTCACAGGAAAAAACACCACTGTCATCTTGGACAACGTTCTCAATATAAAGTGTTATTTCTTCACCTATTCGAGGACTGATTTGTGCTCTTGGAAATATCTGAGACTTCGTTTTCTGCCATTTGATATTCAATGTCACTGTATTGACTTTGCAAGTCAGTTTAAGTGGATCTCCTGACATTAGAGTTGGGTAATATTGGGGAAGAATTTGGGAAGCTGGTTTCTCTGTTTAATAGATAATAAAATGTCAATGTAAGCAATAATTTAGCACATTTTACACCCCAATAGGAGATAACACTATCCATGGACAAAATTGAAATTAGCGGGTCTAGAGTGAAATTTAGAGGCGTGCATTATTATTAGTGTCGACTTCAAAATCAAAATTCCACACTGTTATTAGAACTACGTTTTTGTCCCAGAAGGTGCAGAAAAGAAGAAACATAGAAACGAGCATAGGCATTTCCAAGATTGGAAAAATCGATTTCATAACTTCTGCATTTTACTCCAGAAACAGATAATACACCGTCAGGTGGTGTGCGTGCTACTACCGCGATGCGCGCTGGTATTAGTCTCGTTTCAGGTCTTTTGCTTGCGATCTGCATCGTGTGAAGATCTCTTAGCGGCACTGAAATGACCACTTTTCAGCCAAAGTGCCGCCTCCTTTGCAGTCTTTCGATGGAAATCCTAATCTTAACATGTTTTTGGCCTCACCAAATTAACAGTTTCCACTGAAATTGGTGTTTGGAGTGCAAAACTTTGCCGGTTTTGATGTCTCAACGGATCGACACGGGTAAGCTGAATCACACGATTGATAATCACGATAATTTACGCTAGCTAACCACTCTTCAGCTTCATTAACCACTGCGAACAAAACTTATGTCTTTTCCCTCGATTCGAAGTGTTCTCTTTTCGTTTTTGAATAAATCGTGGTGGTGATGCAAGACCTGCGAGTGATGAAAATAGGTAAAATGTTTACTCTTCAATTTCAACAAGCTTGTCTATTTCTTCCATATTTCAGATTATGGGGTGTTCCCAATATCGCTTAGAGATAATTTAGGAATCATATCTTTATACAAGGTGCAAAGTGCCGTCTTGTAACAGTGCAAGCTATGTTTTTCTTTGATATCACAAAGCACTGGATAATGACAACATCTGGCTGCAGTAAATCTAAGAAATTACAAATTAATTTTATTAAAAATTAAAGGGAGCACACAATCTTGTTGAATAGGAAGAGAGTAAATAAAGAAATGAAAAGAAAGAATAGTTTACCTGTCTCTTGTTTTTCTCTTGACCTTAGTGCAGAGAAACCCGGTACATGCAAGTACTGCGTAACGCTGTGGCGCTAAGGTCTGTTTCACACTTGCAACATAACAGAAAGGTCACGCAAACCAAAAAATTATCTCATGTTGAATGTTTTATGTCTCAAGTGTGAACATCACATCATAACAACATAGTAGCAACATAATAACATAAAGATAACGAGATAAAGAAAAAACTTATCTTTTCTTTATGTTGTTATGTCAATGTTGTTATGTCGTAGCGTGAACCAGGCTTAAACTCATACGTAGGCTTTTCCACGCTCTGCACCAATTTGTTTTTGGGGGGGGGGGCTTTTTAAATATAAACACTTTCAAAATGGCCAAAAACTCTAGGGGACTTTCTTGCCCGTGGCCTTTATATTAACTCTGTTATTCCACTCATTCTTTTTTGGCTCAATACTCTAAAAGGTGACCATAAATATCCCTGCTGTGGACCTTTTGACACTGAACACCCTAAGAGGTAGCAAATCTGCATTCGTGACCCCTAGAAGATATGACAAGCACCGCTATCTTTTATTATGTGGACCCCCCCTCCCCCCCCCCCCCCCCCCCTCCCGGAAACGATTCGGGGAGGGGGGGGGGGGGGGGGGGAGGGGGGGTCCACATAATAAAAGATAGCGGTGCTTGTCATATCTTCTAGGGGTCACGAATGCAGATTTGCTACCTCTTAGGGTGTTCAGTGTCAAAAGGTCCACAGCAGGGATATTTATGGTCACCTTTTAGAGTATTGAGCCAAAAAAAGAATGAGTGGAATAACAGAGTAATATAAAGGCCACGGGCAAGAAAGTCCCCTAGAGTTTTTGGCCATTTTGAAAGTGTTATATTTAAAAAGCAAAAACAAATTGGTGCAGAGCGTGGAAAAGCCTACGTATGAGTTTAAGCCTGGTTCACGCTACGACATAACAACATTGACATAACAACATAAAGAAAAGATAAGTTTTTTCTTTATCTCGTTATCTTTATGTTATTATGTTGCTACTATGTTGTTATGATGTGATGTTCACACTTGAGACATAAAACATTCAACATGAGATAATTTTTTGGTTTGCGTGACCTTTCTGTTATGTTGCAAGTGTGAAACAGACCTTAGCGCCACAGCGTTACGCAGTACTTGCATGTACCGGGTTTCTCTGCACTAAGGTCAAGAGAAAAACAAGAGACAGGTAAACTATTCTTTCTTTTCATTTCTTTATTTACTCTCTTCCTATTCAACAAGATTGTGTGCTCCCTTTAATTTTTAATAAAATTAATTTGTAATTTCTTAGATTTACTGCAGCCAGATGTTGTCATTATCCAGTGCTTTGTGATATCAAAGAAAAACATAGCTTGCACTGTTACAAGACGGCACTTTGCACCTTGTATAAAGATATGATTCCTAAATTATCTCTAAGCGATATTGGGAACACCCCATAATCTGAAATATGGAAGAAATAGACAAGCTTGTTGAAATTGAAGAGTAAACATTTTACCTATTTTCATCACTCGCAGGTCTTGCATCACCACCACGATTTATTCAAAAACGAAAAGAGAACACTTCGAATCGAGGGAAAAGACATAAGTTTTGTTCGCAGTGGTTAATGAAGCTGAAGAGTGGTTAGCTAGCGTAAATTATCGTGATTATCAATCGTGTGATTCAGCTTACCCGTGTCGATCCGTTGAGACATCAAAACCGGCAAAGTTTTGCACTCCAAACACCAATTTCAGTGGAAACTGTTAATTTGGTGAGGCCAAAAACATGTTAAGATTAGGATTTCCATCGAAAGACTGCAAAGGAGGCGGCACTTTGGCTGAAAAGTGGTCATTTCAGTGCCGCTAAGAGATCTTCACACGATGCAGATCGCAAGCAAAAGACCTGAAACGAGACTAATACCAGCGCGCATCGCGGTAGTAGCACGCACACCACCTGACGGTGTATTATCTGTTTCTGGAGTAAAATGCAGAAGTTATGAAATCGATTTTTCCAATCTTGGAAATGCCTATGCTCGTTTCTATGTTTCTTCTTTTCTGCACCTTCTGGGACAAAAACGTAGTTCTAATAACAGTGTGGAATTTTGATTTTGAAGTCGACACTAATAATAATGCACGCCTCTAAATTTCACTCTAGACCCGCTAATTTCAATTTTGTCCATGGATAGTGTTATCTCCTATTGGGGTGTAAAATGTGCTAAATTATTGCTTACATTGACATTTTATTATCTATTAAACAGAGAAACCAGCTTCCCAAATTCTTCCCCAATATTACCCAACTCTAATGTCAGGAGATCCACTTAAACTGACTTGCAAAGTCAATACAGTGACATTGAATATCAAATGGCAGAAAAACGAAGTCTCAGATATTCCAAGAGCACAAATCAGTCCTCGAATAGGTGAAGAAATAACACTTTATATTGAGAACGTTGTCCAAGATGACAGTGGTGTTTTTTCCTGTGAAGCATACAATATGGCATGCGCCGTGTCTTCTACTGTGAAGATTACAGTCAGGGGTAAGCCATATTGAACGGATGTCGTATTCATGAGCTGCTAAACCACTAGATACCAAGCAAGTAATATGGGAAATGTTTCACCAATCCAAAGGACACTATCAATGTTAAGGATAAACTGAAAATGAATTTTGATGGTGCATTTAGAACGGCTGTGAACCGTACGACTGTACAATACGGTGCATATAGCCTGGGGTTACGAAAAGAAAAAAAAAACTTAGCAATCCAATCCCGTCTTAAGCGGTTTGAACATTTTTGTCGACACTCTTCAGACAGGCCTTTACCGGGAAGGGAAGTTTTTGGCCCTCGCTTGTTTACAGCTGTGACAATGAAACTTGGATGTTGCAGCTATGACAATAAAACTAGGATAATTAGAGCACATAAATTGAATATTACCTTAGAGGTCCATGGCATGGCAACTTGGAATTACGAAACGTCAGAAAGCCATCGAACCTGACATAAAAGGGTCAAAACTGATAAAGAAAGCTGTATCTATAAAACTTGCTGCGGGAGAAAACCCGAAAAATTAAAAATGAAAACGTGCCTGTCTGAATATGGCTGCCATGGGTACATCATTTTCTTGTACTATGACTTGCCGGACCAAAATGTTTGAGGTAAAAGTTCAAGAATCTTAACCCTGACCAAGTGATCTCCCTTTGATTTGTAAATTTGTCTGGCGTTAGACACAGTATATATATCTATAAGTCACTCTTGGGCACTAAAGAGTTAATCAAATTTGAGGTTATTTGCGTTAAAGCAGAAGACATACTTTCAACGCATACATATTTTAAACACCAATATCCCTAGTAAAACCCATGCACCAGTTTTAGCCATTCGCCGAAGTTTCAGCCTCAACAGTGCAGGTTTTTCTTTTGAAATTTATTTCCAAAGAAGTCCAAAATTCGTCATCATTGCTGCCATTTTGAGCACTATTTAGCGACCAAGCCATGTTTTCCTGACGTCGTTCCGTCTGAGAGATTTTGTCCAAGTGGCTTTCGACAAGCCATTTGGTACCACTCCGGGCTATGGCTACTCTTAAGCCATAGATCTGGCTAAGGCTGAAAACGGAGCTCCAGGGCCGGGTTATTCTAAACCCGATTAAGCTAACCTAGTATAACAGAGAATTTCAGTTGATTTACGGTGTGGTTTACTGTTTATGCTGTTTTGCCGTCTATTTCGAGCTTGAATAATCTCAATTTCCTAAAAATACACATAAAAGCAGGCAAAAACGTACGTTTGTATACCACAAACAATTATATTTCGGTTAATTTTTAAAATATTCTTGATTAGCGTTAACCGCCTCCCAAACAACCCAGCCTGTTTACTACAAGTTAACCTGACACGCAGATCGAGGGCTCATGACGCTATTGGTTTGAGCCAAGGATGCTCCAAACTCCGAAAAGGTGGCATTGAAGATAGGAAAAAATTCATTAGCTGACCTTATAAAGAATGCAAACTCAACTGCCGCTTTTTCTCCTTCCCGCCAATTTCGAGTCGAGTCAGACGGAATGACGTCACATAAAAACGGACTGGCTGCCAAGACAGTTTCCAAGTGGCCGCCTCCGATGTCGCTTCATTCGAGACGAATTTCCTCCGGGTAACGGTCACTTCAGAGGCTTAAATTTCAGTGAGCTGAAAAGGTAAATGTCTACTTCCTATAGGTAAAGACAAAAATGTAAGATTTTTGGAGTGACCTTCTCCTTTTAGATAAAATCCGGTAGGAATTAAATCGAACAATTTCAGTTTTTAGTGGACAAGAACCTGCTACCAGAATAATTTTAGGTATTTTACAGTCTTTTTGGCTTTTTCTTTAAGCTAAGACGGATATGAATAGTTTCTTGATACAAAAGAATTTCCCATGAGAATTCGACAAAGTACATTTCAAAGTTCACTGAGAACTTGTGCCAGGACAAGTTTAAGTTACAAGTGTTAAAAGTTGTTGATGTTCTGAAAAGCAACCCCTTCCCTTGTCTGAATAGGTTTAAACTATAGATTATAGCTTCTCGTATAAGGAAGTATATCATCTATACTCGACAGCTACCCCTTCAACATCTGGTGATTCGTTTGAGTGGTATTACATTGTCGGTATTACATCTGCTTTCATTGTTTGCTCTCTTGTTATTGGCTGTTGCATTTATAGACGTCGACGTCGAGGTGAGTGGAAATGCCTAAGCGAGTGAGCATACCAATATTTCATAACCGGATTGTTAAAATTACTTCATTTTGATTGGCTGTGAGCAGCTAGGTATCGTTGCTTTAAATTTGCACTGCAATGCAAATTAATGCAGGCTCGTTGGTAATTTCTCAGGTAAGGATGCCCCTTATCGGGCCTTCTATTTGTAATTTGTAATTGAGCATCTCGCAAGGGCTCTGAAAAGCAACAATGACATCAAAGGCATTGTCGTTAGCGAAAAGGAAATAAAAGTCATTCAAATCCCTGATGATACAACAGTGTTCGTCAACGACCATCATATATCAACCATCTGAAGCTTCTAAGTGAATTAAACACACTTCCGGTCTAGGAATAAATACAAGCAAAACAGAAACGATGTGGCTTGGAACTTGGAGAAACAAAACTGATAACCCATATAATTTTAAATGGCCTCAAGAACCGATCCAAGATCGCCGCATTTTATTTTCGTATAACTCCGAAGTTGCAAATAATCTGATTTTGGAGAAAAAATTATCAAATTGAAAAATACGCTTAAAAATTGGAAAAGAAGGAAGCTTACCCTCCATGGCAGAATCAAAATGGTTGTTACGTCAAAGAAATAAACAAACTAACTTTCAATTTTATATGGGAAGGAAAACCAGCCAAAAAAAAAAAAAAATGGGAAGACCAAAGTAAGTGACATAAGTCAAGGAGGGTTGAGAATGATGGATTTTGAGATTATAAAAAAGGGCTGAAAATTGCGTGGATCAAGAGAATCACCGAACACGTTCACCTAGCATGGAAAATAATACCAGAGTTCGCCGCTGCCAAATATTTAATATTATTCCATGAGCGCGCGTTGGATATGAAATGGTAAATAGCCAACGAGGCCCGTAGGGCCGAGTTGGCTATAACCATCTCATATCCAACAAGCGCGAATTCACTTCTTTTTTTGACCTTTTTTTCTATCGGTTTCAAAAATTTGGTACGTGCCAGCAGAACTAGCAAGCCATTCAGCAACATTAAGGTAAAAATTGTTGTTGTTACCTAATCTTCATGAATGCGTAAAATCTCGATGTTCGTGTTTGAAATTTTACAGCGTCTAAGGGAAACTTAACGGGTACGTACAGCTGAATATTTTCATTCCGAACTTTATGGCTTTTTTGCTGTTACTGGGATGGGATTATCTTTACTTTTTTGTATTTCTTCTGTAGAAAGCTCACCGAATTTGCTTTTTTTCCTCCTTTTTTTGCCGACGGAACTTGGCTTTCCACAAAAAAATTTTATGCCAAGACACGTTTCCCGCATTAATTCCCATATAAGGTCAAACGTAGGTATAATCGCTGGTAACTGAGACTGCAGTGAACCAATCAGAAAGCTAGAACTGCATTATCCGAGGTTGAGACTTTTATAAGGAGGTTTATCTTTTGTGACAGAATGTCAATGCAATGTCAAACATCCCAACCTTGATAACCTTCCACCTTTTTACCACACGTTACTTAAGTATTGGTAAGAATACAATACTGACAAATTTTCAGCAGACTACTGTATTCACAGCAAAATAATCTGGAATAATACTGGCATCTTGATTGGAGACCGGCCAGTTTCTTTCAAACCCTTATTTGAGGCTCAGATTACAGGCATGAAACAATTTTTAAAAGGAGATAACTCCTTTGTATCACTGGACAAGCTAATTCACAAAGTGAACATCAATATTCCTTTTACACTATACTATGGCCTCATGGCTGCCATTCCTACAGAACGGAAGGATATATCAAATCAAAACAACTTGCACCTAAACACCCCTCTTGAAGACCTTCCGTCGACTCGTGTAGCCTATGCTACACTTCTAAGCAACAACGTAACTCCACCAACATCAGAGGATAGAATTCTAAATTACGTTTTCTCCAAAGAAAGCAACCACAAAGTGCACACGTTGCCTTTCCTAATAACCAAAGATTAGAAAATAATTGCGTTCCAGTTTAAAATACCAAATAAAGCCTTTTTCGAGCTGGCATTACTGAAAGAGGCATTTGTTCTCTATGCGCCACTGAAAAGCAAACAATAAACCACCTACTGTACCACTGTACTATATCTAAGCCTTTCAGGGCTGGATTCACTAACTGGTGGTACCAGAAATTCAAACAATTAACAAGTGGTCATCCGTACACCCTGTACGGTTGGCATAATAACATCAAAATAAGCAGGCACTTAATGTCACACTTCTTATTGCGACAAGGTCATGTGATGGCAGCTAATGTTTTGAAGGCTTTCTCCTCCGCCTCCAAGATAAACTTGATATTTTAGAGCAAAGTTATATTTGCGAAACACTTCTAAGTGCTCTCTCCTAACTGCTCGTGTCATTTTGGGAAAATTATGAAATATCAATCCTTAACTTCACCCGCATACGTAAGATTGCCTATACTTTTTCCAGCCTTTTATGAAAATGCTTCAGAGATATCTAAAAGGAATACTAGTTATAACGTATTGAGCAGAGGTGTTTGGAAGATAGTCAAATGGTAGGAGTAGGCCGGCACAAAAGGTCCACTACTGAGTGCACACAGTAGACGATTTCTATCTGGGGACAATTGCATGTAAATGTTCTTTGGTTGTATTTATATTTGTTTTTGGACTCTTTGTTATCGTTAGTGGACAGTCGCCTGAGCTGGTCGCTCAATTCTCTAAAACTCTCCGGTCAAATAGTACAAAATCAACCATGCTGAAACGAAAGTTGCACAATGAGACTCCCGAAACGAAACAACGCGCACGTACCAGGTTAGCTTGACTCGCCTTTGTTTTAGAAATCTCACTGTTTAACTTGCATCCCGGCATGGCTGGTAAGCCTTTCGTTTACAGGGTTTACTGACCTAGATTTTCTAGCCTGCTTTTACCTTTTTGAATTGAACTAAAATGAATTGAATTTTCTTTGTTTCATGATTATACCTTTTGGTGTGCAGCTATTACCAGGTAGGTGCAGTGAAAGATTTATTGTTTAACGAATAAACTTGTTTGATATTTTCTGCGAAGATCTCATGAATCATTTGCTTTGTTGAAATCGTGCTTTTGTTAAATACTGTTCCAAGACTCCCCGAGTGACTCATAGCATCATGGTAACTTGCAATATTATTTTACAATATATTTTCTTATTATTTAGCAATGATGAAGCAAAAGCAGTTGAGTTCAAGGTGAGAAATGAGAACATGGATAAGTGGGAAATTCCACGTGACCATATAATTTCCAAGGAGTCCATTGGCCATGGAGCATTTGGAGCAGTTTGGAGAGCACGTTTGAGTCAACCAGATCGAAAACTTGGAATTTAGACCGTTGCTGTAAAGTGTTTTACACGTAAGCTTCACTGGATCTGTATTAAGCTATTCTCTGCATTAGATGCAAACAGCAGTATATCGATTTCGTATCTGAAGTTCTCGCATTTTGCAGCCAGTTCTGGAGAGGAAGGAAGAAAAGCTTTGATGAGAGAGATTGAATTGGGAAAGCTTTTTTGAGAAACTGAACAGCCAAGCATTATTACGTTTATTGGTTCTGTTTCAACTGAAGGTAAATACCGTATTTAATAAAAAAAAAGACTTATATCGTGTGTCAAAATTGTGTTACAGTGACTTGACTTGCAAACACTGGTTTTGGAAGTCTTTATATCCAAATATGTCATTCTATTCACTTTAGATGTCGGTTTTGACCAAATTCCTCTAAGTGTACCCTTTAATAAACAGTTCTGCAGGTTTGTCCAGTTTCATCAATTGTGGCGAAGGTCGCAGGCAGTACGAATATTTTTTTCGGCTTATTCTCATGATTTTTTTGATGTTTGGGTATTTTGCCTCTGCATATCAAAAACTAATTAATTTCTGAAATGACCCTCTATATATGTGTACCCCGTTATAGCAGACGGTAAATATCTTGTTTATCATTTACTATCGTCACACCAAACACAAAGATTATAACCTAACTCGATATCGTCGAATGTTTTTGCCACTCACTGCAAGTGTCTGAGGTGGAATAAAGATTCTATCGATGGCACTTATGTTGTTTGTTTTGTCAATCATGCCTTGCAAGATTGTCATTGCGGCATTTCGTACGTTTTTGGAGATATTTCTTTCTTAGAGTTTGAACCTTCAATCTTGAGGACATTGCAAAACGATTAACGTATACACTCGTTACCGTGAACATCTCTCTTCAGACAATTCCTCACACATTTTCAAGCACTTACTAAGCTCTGAACGTTGCCGTCAATCTTGCTCTACGGATTGTTTCGAAATTCTTGATTCCGCCCCTACCAAATTTCAACCCAAACTTAAGGAGGCTATTCATATAAATTGGGAAAAGCCTAATTTAAACCAACAAGTTCGTCACGTCAACCTGACACTTACGCTTTAGGCTTTATGTTCTTTCACACTTCGTAACTCACTGAAATATTTTTGTCACTTAATCTTAATTAACTATGTATGTTTCGCCTAGTTGTTATAAAGTCCAACGGTTTTTCAAATATTATGTAACTGACGATGATGTTGGCAACATCGAAACATGTCTTTAGAATTAAAACATGCCGTAACCTTTTTTTAAAAATCACAAATTGGTAGAGCTAAAACTTAAGCAGCCCTTCACCAAAAAGGATGGGTAACGTCTCTCTTTCAGTTTGAGCATAGTTCATTTCTGTTCTCGTAAGTATTCAGCTTGCGTGCGCAATTGGGTTTTCGTTTTGTAACAATGAACCACCCATACAAGACACTTCTCGCATACATTGATCGCACTGCAATACTAGTGGCTTGTCTGGTTCATAGTATTTGACCAACAGTGGGCCTGACACAAAAACCTTGATAAAATAAAATGCCAACATCGCTTTGGCGAAGCAATGGTACTCAGTCTTCCGAAAATGTCGGCAGGAATCTGCTAACTGGTTATCCCTACCACCCTTCGGAGGCCCGTTCCGTTTGCTGTCTTAGTCGGATTGGCGATTGCGATGACTTTGGAGGGGTCCTATTTTACTCCGTCAGAAATGAGGGGATGCAACCGATGTAAGACACGATTGTTCTGTCCAGGACAATCTTCCTTTCTTTCAGCTTGATTCCATACTCGCGGCACCGGGCAGGAAATGCCTCTAACTTAGCGTCGTGATCTTTAAAGGATCGTGCAGGGGTGGTCTCTCGCACAGTCACGGACGGGAAAAAACAGAGCATCAGAGATCACGGAAAAAAAAGACATTTCGTTTTCTCGAATCACGAAAATTGGGAAGTAAGATACTCTTTTTAACAACCTCTTCTTACACTAGAAAGAAATTAAAGAAAAAGTTGTGAAAGGCTAAGCCTATGTCAAAGCTCCATATTGTACTCTCCATAGAAGACTCTAACCATTTAGTTAGAATAGAGTGGAAAAATCACGAATATCGGTTAATAATTCAAGTTCTTCACGGATCACGCAAAACTTTCAGGTCACGGATCTCGAAGAATAGAATTTCCTAAATTCACGTTTCAGGCCCCGGATCCGAAGTTAACCTGACGTTTCAAGGGAGAAAGAGGTCGTTTGCCGCTTTCCTGACTCCGTCCCTTCCCTCATGCAGTGGCCATTGCTTTGTTGGAGAAATTTCATGAGGTACTCCGAACTAGTTGCAAAGACCAAAGTGAGTATTGCAGGTGGTCAGAATGCCTGAGTGAGCAACGTAAGTAGCCGGAGTAGCGTAAGTAGCGTAAGTGGCT
>JAHPZR010056254.1:7500-10000 GCA_019787425.1 Platygyra sinensis | reverse complement strand
TATGCTAAATGATAAATATTTGCAAAAAATTACAACTGAATGCCATACTACGCCTCAGGGGATAAAACCTGAGCAGCAAATAATTTGGCTCTAAGTTTATACTTAAAATTATGAGGATTGTAAACTAGTTGCATATTAACAATGTAGCCAGTTTATGAGTTGTGGAGCTCAGTAGCAATGGTTGTCTGAGACAGAGTGATAGCCTGCATAGCAGGAAGGGGGGGGGGGGGAGGGTCACCCACTCCCTTTTCCATCTGGAGGTGGCACAGTGAGGGTGAATTTCTGGAGTCATGGCAAAAATGAAAGTGAAGAGTTTATTTATGTTAAATTCTGGTTACAGCAAACAAGAACCCCTGGGTTGGCAAAAACTTAGGAGTATTTAAGTTCCCAAACGGCTGAAATGCTTGTACATGCGTTTGTAACTCACTATTATATTGTATGGCCTACCAAAGGAATCACTAAATAAATTACAGCACGTCCAAAATGCAGCATCCAGGATTGTTACATACATGTATACGTGTAAATGTGATCATATAACATGAGTACTCTGTCAACTTTACGGGGTTACCCATTGAAAGGCACATAATTTTTGAGATTCTTTTATTGACATTTAAATGCTTGAACAGCTTTGCACCACCATGATCTTATAACAAAGTATGCGTCCAGACGGAATTTATGATCAGCCAATGGCCATCGTTTGGTTGAGGTTGGTTACAAACTTACCAGATATGGTTCAAGATCATTTTCTGTAGCTTCAGCTAAACTATGGAATGCACTGCCACTGGATATCCACTCAAGTGACAATAGGTACAGTGTAGGCACTTAGTTGTTAGGTAGTTAGCTTTAATTTTAAGGTTTTATCAGTCTTAGTCTTTATTCTGATTTTTACAGTGGGTAAAATAACTAACTGATAAATACCTAAGCTGTAAAAATCAGAATAAAGACTAAGACTGATAAAACCTTAAAATTAAAGCTAACTACCTAACAACTAAGTGCCTACACTGTACCTATTGTCACTTGAGTGGATATCCAGTGGCAGTGCATTCCATAGTTTAGCTGAAGCTACAGAAAATGATCTTGAACCATATCTGGTAAGTTTGTAACCAACCTCAACCAAACGATGGCCATTGGCTGATCATAAATTCCGTCTGGACGCATACTTTGTTATAAGATCATGGTGGTGCAAAGCTGTTCAAGCATTTAAATGTCAATAAAAGAATCTCAAAAATTATGTGCCTTTCAATGGGTAACCCCGTAAAGTTGACAGAGTACTCATGTTATATGATCACATTTACACGTATACATGTATGTAACAATCCTGGATGCTGCATTTTGGACGTGCTGTAATTTATTTAGTGATTCCTTTGGTAGGCCATACAATATAATAGTGAGTTACAAACGCATGTACAAGCATTTCAGCCGTTTGGGAACTTAAATACTCCTAAGTTTTTGCCAACCCAGGGGTTCTTGTTTGCTGTAACCAGAATTTAACATAAATAAACTCTTCACTTTCATTTTTGCCATGACTCCAGAAATTCACCCTCACTGTGCCACCTCCAGATGGAAAAGGGAGTGGGTGACCCTCCCCCCCCCCCCCTTCCTGCTATGCAGGCTATCACTCTGTCTCAGACAACCATTGCTACTGAGCTCCACAACTCATAAACTGGCTACATTGTTAATATGCAACTAGTTTACAATCCTCATAATTTTAAGTATAAACTTAGAGCCAAATTATTTGCTGCTCAGGTTTTATCCCCTGAGGCGTAGTATGGCATTCAGTTGTAATTTTTTGCAAATATTTATCATTTAGCATATAACTATTTTTTGATTTTTGTATAAAACATTTGTGTAGAATTGCAATTTTCTAATTTTTAAGCCATTGTCACTGAAAAGCCCTCTTTAAAAGAGTGTCAATAAACTTTGTATTGTATTTCAATTTGAAGATAGAGTTACCACTAGACCTGTTTGATGTTTGCCTTTTAGGCACCAATGTATCAAGCACTGTCAACCGTCATACAGACAGGTTGTAAAGCTGCCATTTGGTTATCAGAGAGGATATAGAAGGGATGTACTACACTTAGAGCTACTTAGCATGCAGGAGAGCTGCTTCCCTGTTGTTCTCATTGAAGCAACTAATAACTTATGAAAGAAGAAGCCTATTTTGTTTTGTCCCTGAACTCTTGAATGTCCCAATTCAAGGAGGTTAAAAGGCCAGTCGAGAATGAATTGAGTTAGCAGTGAAAATTCAAGTTTGAACTCTTTTTGACCATTTCCATGTGAGTTGCCTTTGTATATTACGTTAATTTTGAAGTTCACAATAGCTGCCAACTTAAAAATGTCAGGTACTGTGAGAAGGGGTTATGAATAAAGGAAACACATGTTTGTTATATTTTATTTACTTGACTGTGTGGCTACAAGGTAACAGATATGTCCAGGATTGAATGCTAATGAGATTCTAATTCCTCATGATAAGCATCACGAAGTGTCCTCATTGGTAAAA
>JAHPZR010056253.1:87500-103306 GCA_019787425.1 Platygyra sinensis | reverse complement strand
ACGAAGTTTGGCAGAGACGAAGAGCACGCCTTAATCCGGCATTTTCATCGTGCCGCTTCTTAATGATACCGTGGAGGCCTGCGTGGAACTGACAATGCCTGTGACGTGCGTGTCCTGGCCAAGTTGGCTAAAATGGCTGATGGCAAAACCTGTGTGTTGATAATGGCGCTCAAGAGTTTGCTAGAGTTACACTTGATGTTATTGGAAAAGGTCATCTTCGTAGGCTTAAGTTTAAAGAATAGCGATCTGCACCGTTACGTCACCTACTGTCATTAACGTGCCAACCAGAGGTTTATTGGCTGTCAAAACAGAGGATTCTTTTGTTCGGTGGTTTGGCAAAGGATTTAAATATTAAAAGATCTTGCTTCTAACAGCATGAATACGCGCTAGCATTTGGGGGTCATAATCTTGGTTTTAGAAAGACCTTGACGTTTCAACGCAATTGAATAAAACCAAAAAACGATTTATTCGTTCATCATGACTCCCCATCAACCGCACGGCACCTACAGTTTTCTTGTAGAACTTACACCACTCGTTTAATTTATTTTTAGAATACAGCCTGGTCACTTCGATTAAATTTTATTATCAGCTCGTCCGTCTGGCCACACTCTGATCCACACTCATCTTTCCTAAGATCCAATAATTATATGATAAAATTGTGGCCGATACCCTAAAATATCATAATCTCAGATCTGGAAGCTGGATCTGGACTCTAGTCATACGATTGTGTTCATCTCTTGTGTGATTACAGATGAACTGGACCCCACTAAGTGGCTAATTACCATGTATACAATTCGTACCCATAACTAGAAATTTCAATGCCGTGGAATGAGTGCTGGCGACTCAGATGAAAGTGGTCTGACATTGTGATTGAGGAGTACAGTGTACTGAGAAAAATTAAGGTTAGGTCAGAAGTCACGACCATGGACAACAAAATTTCAACTCAATGATTGAAAACTTGCCTGCATGCTTGAAAAACATTGTAGATTGAGAAGTTGAATGCTTTTACGATGACACACATTTTGAGGAATCAACTTTTTTAGCAGAATATGCAACAGTATTTCAACTCTAAGGTGGAATGTTCTGTCTCGCTGAGCAGGCAGACTTTAACTCGGCAGTTATAATATTTTGCCTCAAGTTTTGCCTTAATAGGCAAAAACGTTTGACTCAACATGTGGCACAGACGCTTAAATTATCTCATAGGTGGAAGATTTAGCCTCAACAGGCCATGTAGAACATACATGTACAAGTCATGTAATTAACTTCATGCTTTCCCTCGATGCATGCTATAGCAAACTCACTTTGATAACAGATATTTCACTCTGAGTGCACCTTCCAGCAAACAAAACAAACTCGTGAATACCTCTTGTCCTCAAGATTTGTTAATTTTAAAACTGATTGCGACCTTGATGAATACTTTCTTGAATACTTTCTCAGTGTCTTGCCACTGACCAATCATGATATTTTGCTCAGCCTCGTTGAGTTTCTGTTAATTAGTACTATCATAAAAAGCACATGACATTATATTAAGTAACTTGTTTTACATGTACATGTAGGTGTCCCAAATTAGCAGGCAGTGCTAAATCTCATTGACATGTACATGTAAATAAGTTATCATGATTATTACATCTGTGACCCACCAGGATCAGAATTTTAGCTGTATGCAATTGAACTTTGCTATCTATATCTATCTGGGTCATCTGTAGAGAACAGTCATTATTTAATTTTATGTGGGAATGGGGAGGAAAATCATATGGGGTGGGCCAGGCCTATTGTTTTAGAGAAAAGGGGTGGACCCAAAAGAGAATTTCACAATGGTTGGGGGTGGTCATTGTGTGTTTTGTAAAGAATCACACTCACTACAATTCATGTGGAAGATCTAAATAAATTCTAATGCAATGCTGGACATAAAATATAACACAACTGGATGTCACATGTAGCAATCCAACCTAAGTATGGAGAATCAGAGATGTGGGCACTAAATATCAATAAATAAACATAAGCCCTATTGAGAAGGCTTGCATGCTTCCTTTTCTTAATATAAACTGTCTAGGAACTTTTACTACCTGAAGCGTGAACAGCTAGAAATCATTATTGGTTTCAATAATGGATTATTGAATTCATATTCAATTTAGTGAAATCAAATTTTTCCAATTTTCAAATCAAAAACAGTTTGAAAATTCGTTTTTTAATTGAATTACTATTTTTTGTTTAATGACTTCAATAAAAAAGCAACTTTTTTAAACTGGTTTTGATTTGAATATTGGAAAACTTATTTTTTCAATAATCGATTAATGAAATCAATAATGATGTCTAGGTGTTCACGCTTCAGGTAGTTTGACTGTAATATGGAGCTATTGAGCTATAGAGGTATAGATTGAAGGGGGTTGGGGTGGGTCATCTCTTATATTAAGTTATATGGGCGATGGGTCAAGAATTAAACTAAATGGGCTTAAGGAATGGGTCATGTTTTTCTTTCATGCTGAAAACAAAAAATTCCCACCCCCCCCCCCCCCCCCCACACCACACACACCACACATGCACACATAAATATGGCAGGTCCCTTAAACTCTTCATAATCTCTGAAATCAAATTATTTTCTTTTTGAGATGTATATTGTTTTACACATTTTGTCATTTTCTATTGGTTCAATTCATGTATCTCACAGGGGCTCCATTAAGGGCCAGGTGCTTAAGTGGGCACACTGACCAGTTTTGAGGACAGCTTTGACTCTACTGAATTTGTTATTGAAACCCCTTCATACCAGTAGGACTGTAAAAGGGAAACCGAGGAATTGCACTAGTCTTAGATCAGTATTGTTATGCCTCCCAACTCAAATACGTTTTTCCAATTGAAGGAGAATGCATCACATGTTGTGGGTCAAAACTCACTAACTCCCTAGGGAAACAACAACATGAACTTTCGATATGCACGTGATCAGGACATGCTCCTTGAAACTGCAGGCAAATTTGTGAGCTAGCCAGGTAAAGCAAACGATTTCACAGTTTTCTTTTTTCTAGTTTTTAGTTGGGAGGTATAACAAAACACTTAATGACTGGTCCCACAGGAAACAGTGAGTTGTATTTCACCTCAACCTCAATGTTTCCCTTGGCTTTACCTCAGAAACATTGAGGGTCTCTGGGGAAACAAAACTCACTGTTTCCCTTGGGGCAAGTCATTAAGTGCTTATTGTTTTTGTTGTTTTTGGTCATCATAAACATCCTCAATACCCAAATAGAAAAATATAAGTATAGAGAATTTAACCATTGACATAACCTCGGTCACATTTTTTTATTATTTACGGGCATTACCTCAGTCATAATTTCTTTCTGACTATGGCCCTGACCATGATTTGTACATTTAGGCACTTTATAGAACTTAAGCTACATGTATGATAAAATTCTTCTTCTTTTTTTTGTTTTTGTAAACACAGGTTGCATTTGATGTTGATATTGATACAATCCGAGATGACAACAGTCCATTCCCATCGTCAGTTTCCAAAAGTCTAGAAGGGATCCAAGAAAGCCTGCGTAGGCCATTTTGGAGAATCTCAGTGTCATCATTCCCATTCCAAAGAAGTGTGGCTAAAGCTTGCCAGTTTATTCGAGACTTTGCAAGGAGGGTGATCCTTGAGAGGCAGGAAGCTGTGTTGCGAGGAGATAACACTCCACCTGATATTCTTGCACATATCTTGAGTGTTGCTGAAAAAGAGTCAAGCATTACAGTTGAAGATCTGATAGATGATTTTACCACCTTCTTTATTGCTGGTATGTCTTTTTCATTATTAACTCATTCAGTATTCATTAGTTGCGGTTCACACACACCTTGCCCGAGGTAACCCTGTCAGTAATTGCCTTGGGTTAGGATCGGTTTGGGTTTCGGCCAGGTTTAGTCCTTCAGTTACATTGCAAATAACTGCCCAAGGTCATCTTTTGACCTGACAGTATTTGGCAGGAAATTTAATTCATCATGGAGAATAAATGGGTATTTAGCAAGACAAGTAAAATATACCCATGTGATCCTTGAAAGTAGGCCATGTTCGATGGCTAGTGTGTTGAATTTCTTATGTGCCAGGATTTGCATGTATGCCACCATTTCAGTGCAACAGCGCTGCAGTTTCAGGATTTACTTTTTTCTTCGATCCACCCATTTGGTTGAACTACTCTTGTGGTTAGATAAACCAAGGCTAAACCGTATGACTTGGTTCGGGAAACGTCATGGGTAATTCTTTTGTTCTTTTTGATGTATCCATAGTGATTCCTCATGGGCAGTTTCACTGAGGGAAAGAGGTCACACACAAAACACAGACTTCCCATGGCTAAAGTCGGGGTAAAGTCTCACTTTCCTGTGGGCAAAAGGTCTAGTGGAACTGCAACTATTGTATCATACAGAATGTACTGAGTCTTCATTTTACTTACCTGCATGTACATGTCCACTGTTCTTAAAAGAGACCATCCTGTCATGCACTTGTGCATGTCAGCGATCTCTTTCATAGGCTACGTGGGGTAACCAGTTTTGTATACAGTCGGCTTGTACGTAGTTCTTCATGTCCCAGTATTTTTGCTAAGGATCTCCAAAAGATCTTTATATAAAAAAAAATGCATCTTAATGAATTTAAGTCAATTTTCACAGGTCCTGCAATCTCAGTTATTCTATGGTCTGTTGCCTAAGGACAATGTTTAATAAAATTTTAAAAATTTAATGTGGCTCTGAACCCTACCTAAAGGACTTTTTTAAACTTTGCATCCAATATTACTGTATGCTCATCAAAAGTTGATAATCATAAAAAATTGGCTGTTCTGATTTTGAATTATAAATCTCTAAAGCTATAATGGAGGGTTTTTAAAGCAGATCATACTGTTGCTATGGTAACCTTTTGTGTTACAAAAATGATACAGTAGCAACATGTTCACCAAATAGTTACAAGAGGTAGTATTTTGAAACCATGATTGTACAGCTGTAGCATCAAGTAATAATTAGAGTGGTTATAATAATAGCACATCAAAACCTAAGTGCTGGAAACTATTTGAGCCACCTTAATGTCACATAGGAGGTATGCCGTGGCCTAATGGCTTGTGCACTGGATCTCAGATTAAGTGATCTGTACTGGGGACACTATGCTGTAACTTGTGCAATCCAGTTTATGTACTTTCACAGTGCCTCTCTCCTTTCAGGTGCATAAATGGGTATTGGCAAATTGTTGAGGCAACCTAAGTGTTGGGGAGTAACACGTGATGGACTAGCATCCCTTTACTTTCATAATTGTGGCATGGTCCATACATTGAGCTATAGTCAGTCAGGAGGCCAATCAATCAGCAAGCTACCAGGCCAGCCAGTCAGCTACAGTGTAGTCTGCCATTTGGCCAGTCGGCCAGTTGGCTGATCAGCCAGTGGCCAGTCAGGCAGTCAGACGGTCGTTGATTTCATTTCATTTATTTATGATAGTCATACTGTACTGTTACACTTTAATATTTGTGTCTATTACAGGACAAGAGACTACGTCAAACCAGTTGTCTTTCACCCTTTATGAAATACTTAAACACCCTGATATTGAAAACAGGTATGAAGTAATAAAATTGTCAGCTTATGATTCTCGTGTCATTCTGTGAAACACCTGTGTACTATTTGAACAGAGTGATAGTGTAATGTTGCTTGTATGACTTTTAATGTGTGTGCAGGGCCTTTTGCAGTGGTGGGTCATCTGATCTTTGCATGTAAATGCTTACCAATTTTTCCCTGTTTAAGGACATCAAAATTTAAACTTGAGAACCCACCATTTACAAGAGATTGAGGGTCTGGAAGGTCTGGATTTTTGGAGAGGGGAGGATCAGGAATAAGCCCAGTAGAGCCATGATGTCAGGCTTGAATATTTTGAGTCAAAACTCACAGAATATGATGAGAATCAGTGGCATACATACTCATCTAACTTCTCTTAACACCTCTTTCAGAATTATTCAAGAAATTGAAGCTGTGTTAGGTTGCCGCCAATTTGTAGAGTACGTGGACCTGGGAAACCTTCAATTCCTTGGACAGACACTCAAGGAAAGTTTGAGACTTCACCCTCCAGTGTCTGGCACGACACGGATTACCACCAAAGACGAAAACATCGGAGGTTACCTCTTCCCCCGGGAACCTCCGTGAATATTAGCTTTTTTATAATGCATCGACATTCTGAAGCATGGCAGGAGCCAGAGAAGTTTGACCCTGATCGATTTTCACCTGCAGCAAAAGGCGAGATTCCACACTCTGTATTCTCTCCGTTTTCACTTGGCCCAAGGACCTGTATTGGGCAAACATTTGCTCAGATTGAGGCTCGAGTGTTCATGGCAAGATTGCTGCAGGAGTTTGAATTGAGCCTGTGTCCAGGTCAAGACGAGATGCGACATGAAGAGCGGTTGACTTTGAGGCCTAAGGGAGGTGTATTGTGTACCATTAGAAGAAGAAATGAAAGCTAATACAATACAATACAAATTTTATTAGCACTCCCCAAGGGGCTTTTCAGTATTGATATTACTAAATAAGTTACATAAAATACAGAAGAATTAAATAGACCTGCTAAAGAATTATAAAAATGATATGAAATAAGGTAGACGTATAAGCTCAACAAAGATAAAGGGTTTGAGCAAAATATTTTGATAATGCAGTCAGGGTGACAAAGACCATTTAAGAGTTTTTCTGGAGTAATAATGATGTGAATACTAACTGATGATCACATTAGTTTGATTGACAACTGAAAACGGTTCAAGTTCTCCAGAAAGGCTTACCAAAACATGGTTCTTGCTCCCTTAGTCATATCAACGTTTAAATTATTTTGTCACAATACACTTGTAATACCCTTTTGTACTTTCAATTTGATAATTGTGAAGTAGCATTGATAAGGACTGGTATTTGAGTATGCTTTCTAAGTCGGGCCAGTACAAATACATGTAGTGCATAGTTGATTTTAAATTACAAGCTTGGTTACACAGCTTACAAATTCCCAATGAGCGATTTTGGTGGAAAAAAAGACGTGAATCTCGTCAACTAATAAAAGAAATCTAACGATAATTTACGTTAACTGCAGAAATTCTCGTGCGATCATTTACTAATTGTCATTATCAATAAGCAGACAGACACATAAATTTATAATTTATACGATGAGTCAACGAGCCGGAACATGAGGCAGGCAATTTGACAATTTGTTATCGTAAAAAAAACACAGATTGACGTCAGTTTTTTCTGCGTCTGTCCTGTTATTGACGATGAATTTCGTCGAAAATTTAAGGTAGCTCTGAACCCCATGTACAGAATTTTTTTAAACTGTGCCAAAAGTTGCCATCTTATCCTGCTTATCAAAATACTGTGATAGAAAAATTTCACCGTGCCGTTTTTCAAATATAAGCCCTTAAAGCTGAAATTAAGGGTGTTTTTAACAAGTCATAGCGTTGCTATTGGTAACCTATTGCGCCACGAAAATAATATCAATGTGTTCACCAATGATTGGGCAGTTTTTTAATACCATGATTGTAGCATCAATTGATAAAAGTGTGGTTATAATGGCATATCAAAATCTACGTCTAGGAATGTGCTGGAAACTGTTCTGAGCCACCTTAAAAGAAATAGATTTTTGACAAACATTTTTTTAGAAAAAAAAGAAATTATAAAATACGTAGACCAATGCTTAAGTGGGATAGAAAAAAGTCAATTATTGTTGTTAGTTTTATAAGTGAACGGTGTTGAATGTTATTTATTTAGTAATATAAAGAGCGTTAATTAAGAAAAGGACGATTAAATAAAACTTAGAATTCTACAGTTATTTGCTGGAATTCTTTACAACTGGAAAGAGCTATTTGGTAACAACAAATGATATCAGCATTTAAGTTTTTACCCAGGCTCTTATTCGAAACCAGCTAAAAAGATTTGGTGTGTATCATTTAAATATTGGGAGCACCGTTTGGTGGTTTTTTTTTTTCCAAAATGTAAATATAATTTGCTTTGCAGCGGGATTAAGACATTGGTAAAGACATCTTTATTTTCAAACCTCACCGGGTACTTTCATTCCACTCTCAAGTAAACACGGGCTTAATGTCATTCTCTTGTGTTTAAACATCGCGAAACAATTCATTTGTATTCGAATTCGCGGTTTATAGAATCAGTCAGTCTTTGAAAATACTTTCTGACATTCTGCCGACTCTGTTGACTTTTCTTGCCATTAGTAACACAAACAAGATGCAGTAAAATTCACAGTTTGAAATTCATTACTAAGTACGTTTCGTCAGTTAGCTAGAAGACTTGCTGAAAGACTCGAATCGCGTTGGTCCTTACTTGAGCGTGGCCGAGAAGAGTCTGTAAGTACATTGTGATTACTGTATTTTCTTTTAGCCGCGAATAATTGAGCCCAAAAAAGCCACATTAAAAAAAAGATAAAAAGTAAAAAAAATTCCAGACATGTCGCATTGCAAGATTGAAAACGCAACTGTTTGAAGTCTGCCAATAGATAAGTACGTACAGCTAGTGTAATTCACATTTCGTTCCTAAAAGTGGGGAAATAATCTCGTGTTTAACATTGATCTAGAAATACTGCAGGACCCATTTGATTACTGTTTGTTACTTTTGACAACTTTTTTATTACCTTTAATCAGTAAGAGGCGCTAGAAAATCGTAATCATGTATTCCATGATAAAAAAAAACCTTTTTTACTGCATATGGTGCACGGTGCTAAACGGGGCTAATTAACAATGAACGTATTTAGGAATGAAATGATAGAAGGATAGTCTTAGTTGTAAAGAAATCATGAGGATGTAGACCTGGTTGTCAAGCAATAATATAATTATATCCCTGGCTTTAAAAGCAAAAGCCCCATCATGTTCAAGCGTTGAAACTTGTGAAGGAGTCTCAGATTCTGAAAAATGACTTTTGGAACCACACTGATGACAATTAGACGAAATTTGAAAGAAGGAATAGTATCATGTCAAGAAGAAATAATAAATATTACTGATTTCGATGAGTTGAAATGATGAAAAAAGAATGAAAATAAACCATTGGTTTTGCCTTTCCGCACAGAACTATGATGTATCGACTTCTAGCCAGTTTTATGATACATTCTTGAACTTTAAAACTAGCGAAGCCAAAGTTAACAAAAATCGCAATTAGAAAATCCAGTTGCTGGTCCGGACCAATTTAGAAAGTCGTTTGTATATTGCTTCGCGACGGACGCTTTCCGCAAACATGTCGAAAACTGACACTTCCAGAATCAGATTAAAAAAGTCTCAGATAGCAACAACAATATTGGTAATTATCAGCGAGTCTTTGGGGTTCGACAAAGTCAAATCTTGCCATTTGCTATTACCAAGAAAATAAGTAATCAGTGTTCGATATACCAATATTAGGGAATGTAAGAAAATCAGGGCAACGGCAACATCACTAATAAATAAAAGATTTAATGATCAGAAACAATAGCTGTGCACGTGCGTTTTATTTCTTGGTACATAGACCCTTTGCATAAATGGCGTCTAAATTTGAATAACAATACTTGGTACATCCTTAGCCTCACATTCATGTGAAATTTCCTTTGTCTTGAAACATGAACGTGAGGCTAAGGATGTACCAGGTATTGTTATTCAAATTTAGGCACCATTTATGCAAAGGGTCTATTTCTTTCGCGTCCTCTGCAAAAAGACAACGTGAAATGACCAAATTCTGCGTTTTCTGGAGAACGTGAACCACGACGGCTAAATTTTAAAATTTATTTTCTGAACTTAACGCTGCGTTCCATATTCAATTTCGAGATAGTTTTGACAGTACTAAATGACTTATATCGCGAGATTCGTAGTTAAGATATAAGTTAAATTTTTAATCGACGTTGTCCTCAACGTCTCTGTCGAGGTTTCTTAAACTCCCTATTCTAACATGCTAATTTTTAAGACTGTTATTTGTTCCAGACATATTAATGCTAAAAGATTAGTCAAAGTTCATTTCAGTTGAACTTGAAAAGAAACGTGAAAATTGTGGAGCTACTTGTTATATCGAACGACTTGGTAATCAAGCAAAATTAAACGTTTTGTACAAACGAGCTAGGACATAAGATGAAATTAGTGGCCGGATCAAGACTAGTGAGGGGTCCAGAGAGCCCGCCTCCACCTCCCTCCTTGTATCGCAGCTTTAAGGTGTCTCCGACACTCTATCAAACTAATTTGAGAATCACCAACCACAGAGGGCACAAATTTCCACCGTCACTAACGCTCCTTTCATTTAAAACTAGAACCGAATGGCCTCCGGCGCTGACACAGGTAACCCAGGCTCACCCTGTGTGTCACGTAACATAACCTGGGGAAATGTAAAGAACATGTGAGGCGAGGTTTGGCTAACAATTGGCTGGGAAAATATGGAAATAAAATCGATGAATCTTACTATGTGGCGAGTTGTTGTTGCACTTAATACGTTAAGTTTTGGGGGAAAATAGTCTTCTTCACTTTTTCTTCATAGTATAGTGGCTTGCCACTAAAGTGCTATTTTTCCATATTTTTTTTTAAAAAATTAGGAATCATGTTTCTTAAAATGTCAACATGGCTGAAAAACATTTCTGAGGAAAAGTACAAATAAACAACCTGACGACTGTGCAACCAACGGGCAAATAGATCGATCGTATTAGCCAATCAGAACGCGCGCCTCGCTAAGGCTATGTTATAACACGTCTTGCGATGTATATATGGGTTGTTAACCAAGCGTGCGATCAAGATGACTGAATATTGGCCGAGATCTTTTTTTTTGCGTGATCATAGACCGAGATCGAGTCGAGGTCCATGAACTCGCAAAAGAAGAACGAGGCCAATATCCAGCCATCCAGCACCGAAAAATCTTGCTCAATAAAGGATTTATTAAGGGGAAATTTTTCTCGCTGGACACGGCGCGTAATCCCGAGCGGGAAAGATAGCTTCATCTTGCCCACTCGGGTAGCCAATCACAGCTCGCGATTTGGTTCATCTTGCTAACGAAGCTAGCCATATAATAAGTACAGTTCTTCTGTTCTTCTTGACGCTTTCCGGCTGAGTCGAATGACAGGAAGTTAGTTTCCTAAACCTAGACTTCCTCATTGTTAACATACAGCTGCACCAAAAAGACACCAGCACGATGTAAAATTGATTGCGATTCGCTGAAATGAAGATTGACTGCAAGAAATGTCACTGTTGACAGTCTTAGAAAATTCTTCTGTCCTGTGTGATCCTATCCTGAATCGGATATAGGAAACTGGTGTCCTCACCTGAATTTCCTGATCTTTTACAAACAGCTGCACCAAAATGACCCCAGCACGATGTAAAATTTAAGTGATATCTCGTTTGGACGAAAATAATTGAGGAATAACTGATCTGAGTCCAACCGCACTGTTTGGCGATTCTTTTGATCCGAAAGAGCGGTTCAAACCAAGGGGAGAACTTCAAAAAGATGGTCATTGCGAACTCCTGTCGCCCACCTGAACGTAATTAAGCCTGTGACAAGTTAAGCCTGTCGAAACGACAAATCGATGTGGAAAAAAAAGGTACGTTTTTGCATAAGTCTTAAAATTAACAACGGGTGGAGCCTCCATCATTATTAACTTGGACTTTGTTTTACACAGTGGCAATAAAGACCAACGAACTCGTCGAGGATCCATCTCGATTTTTCATGTAGTATAGAGTTAAAAATATATATTTTTCCGGGAAAATTCAGCTTATTTACTGGGCAAGGATTTAATTGGTGAGTTTGACATTTGTACGAATGTATGTATGTACTCTTTCTCGCAGAGCAACCTTTTGGTGTGAAATACTACATATTGAAAACAATTGTCATTTAACGGCTAACTAATTTACTCACGGAGCTCATGAACCTTTTCTGCTGGCTTGACATTTAATTTTAACTTTTTTGCTCGAGAAGTGTTGTAAATGTAGCAGTCAGGTGAAACAGTTAAATGTGAAGTTCTGATTTATATCAAGAAAATTCACCTATGCTGAGCAGTTATAGAAAATGAAAGGCGACGACGATTTCCTTAAACCGCCGTTATTGAGCAAAACCACCGAAACCAAGATCTCAAATTTTCAGTCCAGCCTGAGCTAAAACGCGAAAGGCACGACTCCCAGCAGCTAAATAAATCGAAATAGACGATCTAGGCACCAGCTGATGTGTTGCAATATAAAAAGTCTTCAAGGGGGTAACATAATACCTGACATGATAATGACTTTTATAATTATGATTTCCATATTTTAAACCTTGCCGATTAGATAAGTTGGGTTTAATATCGGCCTTGTAGTCTTTTGGCATAAAGGGTAGTCATTTTTATTAGCTTCGATTGCTTCTTATTTACATATCCAGATTCAAACTCCTAAACGTCCTTCCATGTTGCAACAGATCAAGAATTATGTTTCAGACTATCGCTTAGATTATTATTTCAAGCTCTAAATTAAAAGTCTATCGCAAAACGTCATGAAACAAGTTTTCGTGAATTTCCGTTGATTTTTCTGATGTTCGGTTTGTTACCGTGGCGTCGAGAGAAGCTGTCTTATATGTAACAGCAATTTGAAAATGGCGCGTTAAGAAAAAGAGAACATTTTCAGGGGTTGTACCGAGGTTTTAGTATAAATCTATCGTGTTCTCTCACGAATGCGAGAGCTGTTCTCTGCAATTGGCTATACGCTACACCCAATCTTCTCTGCTGCAAATAGTGTGCGCTAGTAAATGAACAGGCGGCCGCGCTACTTTGTGTTTAGGAAATGTCTGCACGGAAGATTTAGATCTAGAGTATAATTTTGAACTGCCAGCAGATTTATACCTAGACAATTGGCCGGATTATTCAATTCGCTATCACGCGATAGAAATCTCGAGCTTGTAATCTAATGGACAATTTTCCTTATAAGACGCGCATGTGTTTAATCACCGTGGTTGCATTTATCTGGAGGACAAGAGGATCAAAAGTATACTGAGAAGTATTGTCAGTATTGCAAGATAAAAAGTGGTGAGAACATGAAGGTGACAATGAAAGGTACAAAACGCGGATAAAGCGAGTCTTGATAAATTAATTGTTAAGCTATAGTAAAAAACCATGAAAACAGAGTCAGACTGAAACAAATTAAAGAAGCACTGAAGAAGGGCTGACGCTCGAATCGCTTTGGCTTTTAATTTACCTATTTCAGCTTAAAGACAAATAACCAGGTTGATACAAAAACAGAAACTTCAATCCTAGTCTCTAATAACAACAATGTTTGAAAACATTTCACAGTAATCATTATTGTATCTATATTTCAGTTGTCTCAGGAAAGATTGTCAAGCGCATTTAAAATGGGACAAAAGGATCTGGGAATTTCACAGAAGTTGTAAACACATTAAGGTAGACGTGCTTTTTGTTGTGACATCGAAGAATTATGATGTGTTGTATAAGAGATCCAACCTGTCAGTTTAAAGGCCTCATATTGGACTAACAACTATTGAGGTACAAAAAAATGTTAACTTTGTCGAGTGTTGTCCTGATCATAACGCCTTCCCGTCAAGTGCTGTTATAAATATGGCTAATATCCCCTGACTTATCATCAGTTTTTTTTTCCTGAAAAGATATTAACTCGGCTATCTTGTCATTCGATACTATTCCACGATGTGTTATGACTAAGATTTGCTTTGTTAACTGAGCCACTCTCTCCATTACATCAGATTTTCTCAAATGTAAAAGATTGCGAAAAACGCTTGATGACACAAATTCGAATTAAAATAATCTTTTTCATGACGGAATTAAATAACAATCCATAACTGCCATCCAGTATTTGCTTTAAAGCTTTTAGCTTTCCTGTTATAACATTTATGAAACAAAAACACCCTCTGAAGTTAACTGTTAATACTGCAGAAGATATTTGCAAGCGCTAGTATTTCGCGCGTTTCTAAAGAATAACGTTGGACCGTCTGTGAATTGGTGCAAGATCGACACTAGAGGATTAAAACAGGCAAGGAAATAAAGAAGAAAGAAGAACTTCGAGATCATTAGATAAATTGGTCACATACGTGCAGAAATTGAGAAATCTATGTTTGTTCTAATGCAGTTAATTGAAACCATGGTGGCGCAAATTCTGTGGATTCTATCAATTTTCTTTGAATTTGCTTCCGAAATGTCCTTTGTGAAATTTAATGGAAAAGTTATGGCCAAATGAAACATTACAGTTGTTCGCACTTTTATTTTAGGATGCCTCTTGTTTGCCCATCAAATATAATCTTTTGGGTTGTCTACAACGTGATTTTCACATCAGCATGCCAGATGAAGCCTTGTACAGTGAGACAATATCACTTTTCCAGAGAAAGAGACAGTGTGGAAAATCATGCTCTCTGTGGTTACAGCTTTAAAAATCTCACTGTTAGTAGCCATAAGAATTGCTTTGAGCACTGCGCTTGGGACTGTCGGTGCATCTCTTTCAACTATCTTATAACAGCGAACAAGGACAACTGTCAACTGAATGATGAAAACAGACATCTGAATCCCAGGGCACTGCAAAGAAGAGATGGTTACAGCTATCACGAGATTGGAATTGATTATAATGTTAAGGTATGAAGACGAAAGTTTATTTATAACCGCATACATATGATTATGCGATCCTTGTAAGAGACACTGCTAAACAAAATGACAGCGGCTTGTTAGGTTGCTAGATATTATCAACGTTGCAAGGCAACATGAGAGAAGGACTACATGGTAACCTAAGTGAGGAGCTGTTGGGTAACTCTACGAGAGTTTGCTCTATGACCAAAGAAAGAGCTAGCTAGGTAACACTATAGAGAGAAGTTACAGTATAACGTAAGAGATAGGTGTCTAGGTAACAAGAGAAAGAGGTTGCTACAGGCAACATGAGAAGGAAATTGCTTCACTACAGATACAGTGATAAAATGCTGTCTGACCAGAGAAATAGATAAGTCATGAGAAAAACAGAAGTTAATGAGCAAAATGACAGAGGGCTTGTTAGGCATAATGACAGACAGGTTGCTGGGAGACATGACGCAAAGGTTACTAGGTAAAATGACAGAGAGGCTGTCTGGTAGCATGGCAGAACGGTTGCTAGTATAGATAGCATGACAGGAGACGTTGCTATGGGTATTATGACAGAGGAGTTCTAGGTATAAAGAGAGAAGGTTAGGCAACATGCCATGGTAGACTGAGAAGTTGTGAGGTATCTTAACAGATGACATCAAAAGTTAATGGCATTCTCAACAAGGTAAAGCACAGTTTTGCAACTCAAAGAGTTTTGACTCTGTATCCTGATTTGACTAGCCTCTTCCAGGCGTTCAGTTAGTCAGGGCGCAGCGTAGAAAACAGCGTGCGAGACCCACTTCTAATTAACATTATGAAGAATGAAAAATTCAATGCATGGTCCGCTATTTTAAAATTAACGTCTTCTTGACTTCAATCTAATATTCAGTCCAATTTTTTGCTCTCATTAAGGCCGGAACGAAATGTACGCATTGTTACAATGCTTGCTGTCACGGAAATGATCTTTGTCTCAATGGTGGAACATGCCAAGAGATCTGTGAAGCCAACAACAGAAGGTTTACATGCAAATGCAGGCCAGGTTACTCAGGGAAGTTTTGCGACAAAGGTGAGGGTCATTGCCTTATACACAAGTGAGCATGTAACGATGGAATGCAAATCTTAAATGCTAACATTCAGCATGTCACTATATTCTATGGAAGTTTTCTCATTTAGCCTAACCTTCTTGTCAATAAAGCTCTAGCTCATCCCACAAGCTGCGCAGAGGTAAAGAAACGAGGTGGCTCAACAGATGGCGTTTATTTGATTGATCCGGATGGCATGGGAGCCTTTCAAATCT
>JAHPZR010056253.1:67500-75000 GCA_019787425.1 Platygyra sinensis | reverse complement strand
ATTACTCAAACGGACGTCTACCAACGCCGATTAGGAAACACTGCACTTTGCCCTCTCTCTACAGACCAATGGCCGATCTCCAAATGAGCTGGTCCGAAGGAAAAAGAAACCTGTTAAGCCCGGATCTGTTGTGCGCCAGAAGCACAGACACACCATGCTCAGAAATACCCGCGAACCAACGATCAGGGATAAAAGCCGAAAGAAGAAAAACAAACAAGGCATCTGGAAATTACACGCGGGAGTGCTCCGGCATCAGTGAAAGGAGCGAAGATGAAAACTTTTCTGCAAAATTTAATAAGAATGCGAGAGAAAAACAGATGCTAATGTCGAACAACAAGAATTCCGTGTTTCGCAGTCGTTCTTCCAAATTACTTAGACCGTTGGGGACAGGTTGCTTTAGTAAAAGCTTTCAAGCTGTCAGTCAGATCGAAAAATAACGATGAGCTTGGTTTTAAATTCCAATAATATCATTGTCTTTGATTGAACTCTTTCTTATATAGAGGTATTCGAGCCTTTTTTAATTTTAATTCCTCAGAGACATTTCATGAATACGCTATAAAATATTGTTTGCTTCTGAGAACAGTTGGACGTCATTTTGAACATGAGCTCGAGAAGCCACTGGATTGTAATACAGAATCGAACGTTCTATCTAAACATGATGGAAAAGTAGTGCAGTCGTGTTTTGCAGAACTAATGTTAACTTAGCAAAGCTCCTCTAAGGATTAAAAATTAAATACTGATTTTTCATTCAGTCCGGCCAGATTCTGTAAGAATAGAATTTGTCGGATAATCCACAAACATGTCATGGGGAAAGGAAATATGTCTCACAATTCTTAATTTAACTGACATATTTGATTCGAATCCTAGATGCTGTTTCCAGCAACCACAACGGTTGTTCTTCACTTCTTTCGAAGTGTAACTTGAGTAAAACTGGGAAATTTCTTCGTTTACGTTAAACATGCATAAAACGAACTAACATACTTGGACCCGGCTATTTTCACTCAATCTCGCTTTTTTGTAACTGAGAAGAATTTATACCCTGTGTTGGTTATATTTAAGTACTGCCGTCGATTGTCTTCTGTTACCACTGCAGACGAATTATCCCAATGATGATAAATTCAGTTAAATCGTCTAAATATAAATTCGAGTTCTAGACGAATAGCCCTCGGTAATCCCTCCGTCATTTACTCGTCTTTAGGCAAATCTGATATAACAGACGAGCAATTAACATGTGCATGTTTATGTATAAATCCAGCACTTTATTTAACAAATTTCAATAATAATAACGACAAGAGATTATGATCATAATCTCGTGTAATGCTTGTGATGACAGACAATGTCGAACATATGCAACTTTTTTTCGCCACAATTCGGCCATGAGAGAGCCAAAGCGTAAAATGCGACTTACATTTAAAAGAATTATCTGTCTAAATCTGATCGGATAACCGTTGCAAGTTCTGCCAACTTAAAAAAGACAGATGACTGACTAAGCAAATAAAGAGAACAGTCTAAGAGGAACTTGTAACACGACAGTAATTTGTAAAACCGTCAATAGAAGAAATGCATGGAATAACTTGTGGAGTAATAAAGTAGGGATCTAAAGAGACAAGCACACGAGGCTGTATTGATAGCTTGGAAATGACATAAAAGAGATTGCATTGAAAATCAGTAAAGATGAAATAACACGAAATCTCTGAACTCTAATTAAGATTTTGTGTTCACCGGTAATTCGTTGGCTGTTGGAAAAGGCAGTACATGCAATAAAAACGACAATTCTTGCCGAGTAAATATCTGACACTACTTTTAAACTGAAAAGTGAAGGCGCATGGAATTGTGGAAATTAAGACCAAAATGACCATCCTTTATGAATACTTCATTTTCTAACATAATGCACTGACAATAATTTGGTCATTTAGGTTTATTTGCCGTGTTATTTAAAAGAATTTCCAGCTAGCATTTGACGTGTTGCAATACGTTCTGTTTTCATTTCTGACGGACAGTTATTTCATAACTTCAACGGCTTCCATGAACTCTTTTTAAAATGAAAAACAAAAGGTCAATTTTGGGACATTCGAAACGCTCACTGGGAACATCATAAATTTCAAAATCCTTTCCCTGCAGACACAAAGCATTGAATTGATCTCTGAATTTGTGTTAGGTTACGTTTCTTCTCATCTCTAGAAAGTGTGTTGTCGATTAAAAGTGTAAAATTTTGATGTCCTCATATGAAAACCATGCACCAATGCAGTGAAATAATTGTAGCAAAGCGAGTGATTATGGATTGTCTTGTATAGGAATCTGGGACCATTAATTATACTGCTGAAATATGTTGCTGTACTGAAAAAGATGTGATGTAGATTGAAAGTTAAACTAAGTGGATAAGTTATTTGCCAGAATAATCGGAGTACCTCAGTGCTCAGACTACAAATAGTATAAACGCCAAAGATTATTATAACGCAAGATTTAGAATTAATTCTGCACAGAATCAACTCACTGAGATTAGCCCAACGGTCACCATGAATTAATATGTTAAATGTGTGGGAGGCGCGATGATCTTTTTGTAAGTGCTAATTGCATTTTGCATGGTCTTAGTGGTCCACGTCAGTGCACTGATAAGGCTGTAGCGTTGTACTCTTGAGCAAGACCGCAGTCCCGTCAGCCTCGACTTAGGAACAAACAGGTGAAAGCAAATTCAAGTTTTCTTCAGGGTAACTCCGCACTAGGCTGTCATTAGACGCTGGCGCCAATAAGACAACAGGTTCATCCCGGATATCCGGGAATTAACAAGGACTTTGCTTTTTACGGTGTTTTTAGACGATATATGTTCAAACCTGGAAGAAGGCAGAGTGGCATTAAGAGTTGAGTGTGATCGCTGCTTATCTTTAGTAAGGGAGCTATGCGTATGCTTGACTATGATTGAATAAGTTACCTTCAAATTAAAATGAGGAAACTTCGAAACAAAATTGAACTAACGTTAAAAAGCAAATGGAGACACTATAGGGAATTAAGAAATAAATAGAAGGAAAAGAGTTGGTTAACATTAGCTAAGATTGAGACCCCGTACAATTAACATGCTTGACAAACTTGGGCTAGGTTTTTCAATAATGCTGCCGTCACATGTCACATAACCGGACGCCGGACGTAAATAAAGACGGTACACCTGAAGCTGCTCCCATGTATTCAGTCTTCGCCGGCACCAGGCGCTAATCTTATTTGTCGTAGTCCAAAGTTTTCTTTTATCATCTTTTTATATTTTCCTACAACAGAAACTAAATTAATGACGAAACATAAATATGATAAATCAATACAAAAGCATTTGTAACCAAAAAGGAAAATTCCACGTAGAAATTCTTGAGAATGATCACTGTCTAGCTTATTCACTGACTGAAAATTAGAAACTAAGTTTATCTTCTGGGCACAATTAAGAAAAGAGTTAAAAGTTTTCGGGACGGGCTCAGTTGTCCTCAACCGCCGTTCTGTATACAATATATTCCGTATTGAAAACAAACGTACAGCTCTGCATGAGCCGTACATGTATATAGGTTGTAGTGAAGAGACCCACAGGAACTTCAGAGCAGAGTCCTGCTGTGGTAGTCTTTAAAGTAAATACTTCACAAGAATTTTTTGGCGCTGTACGATGGAAAAGTTTATGCGTGTGCATTGAATTGCGGCAAAAGAGCAACGCCCCAAGATAAGGAGATTTCAGCATTTTTGTGTCGTTTATTCTATCATGGATTTCGTTGGATTCAGGCTTCACTCTTCAGCGATTGACGTTATGTCAAATTTTCCCTTGTCCATGTCTTTTAGGTCAACAGGGATCATAACTTACAAGGATTAACTTGACTGTTTTGATTTCCGTCGTCGTAGACTTCAGCAACAGAAACGTTAAAGCCAAGAGGTGTAGAGATGGGAGGGGAGAAGGTTGAGCCGATGATGTTGTTGTCGACTGACAAAAGATACATAATAAACAGGGTCAATGGATAATTCATAATCGTTTGTGATCTTGAAAAAGGTGATAACTGGCTGTGAGTGACGATCAAAAATAGCAAAAAAAAAAAGTTGAAATCCCATAGTCAAAAACCTGCAGGGCTGCATTCTTTGTTACAAAATAAGGCGAAAACAACTTGCACGCGCTGAAAGATTATTGATGGGTCGTAAATGATATAAGCTTGACCACTCAAATTTGAACATTCATTAATGAATGTGTCAAAGCTATAAATAAAGGTAATCAGTTCTCAGTCGTCGGATGTAAACTAAAGAGTTCGTGGCGGGCTGGCTGACGACTCAGTATAGAACAGAAGAGAATTCATCGCTCAAACGAATAACAATAAGCGCGCTTAATTAACAAAGCAAAATGTTTTTTTAAGAAAATATTTTTCCCTTTGTACTCCTACCCCAATGATATCAGTTTGCATTTAACCATTTTATGGCTTGACCCTGAAATTTCTCGCATGAAGTCAACAAAACAAGCCTTTTACTGACGAACAGGAAGTGTCTCAGTACGGCTTAATCGAAGGGAAAATTTGACGAGGAACTTATACGAAAACGATCTTTGACCACAAGATGATGAGGAAATTTACGTCAGGGTCTAATGATAAATGCCCCAACCATACATCACACTGAGTTATGCTATTTTTGTAACACTAAGTGTCATTAACAAAATTTGCGTTTCCAGTTCAAATAAAGATCTTTCCCGCTTGTCAAGAGGAAAGTAAGCGCAGGCAAATAAAACACAATCAAAAGCTGTTTTGTGTATATAAGAGAGGGGAATATATTAAAATAAACGTCAATTTATTTGCCCTCTTGGTGGATAACTAAACACTGAAATGCGTTTCGCGCCCAATCAAAATACCCGATACCGACACCCAATGAGCGCGAATTTTGCTCTATATGAAAGCTAACATTATTTTAGCTTAACATTTAATTTTATGATCTTTTAATACAACGCGCATATGATCCGCTAGAGAGCTAAATCAGCCGGAGCCCAAACAAACAGTCGAACACAGGTCATGGCTGAGGTCATGAGCAAGAGATGTTGCCTGTCAAAATGGTGAATTATTGTAATTCACAGCATTCTTGGTGGTGTTTGATTTCGACTCGTCAAGTCACTATAAAGGGCTTCTCTTGTAAGCGTTTGTCTTTGCTGTCGAGAACGCAAGCTTCTCGGCACCCTACAACTTCCTTGCTAAGCTTTTCACCCGGATTCTGATGACAAACTGGGTTTTAAAGCCATAACGTCCACGAAACACTCGTCAGGAACAACAAAAAACACGGTGGTGTTGATTTTGATGAGAAGTGCAAACAGTTTGGGGACAACAGTGCGCACAGTCCACACAATCTTTAACGCGCTTACGTACACGACGTAAATTTGAGCTTATATTTGACACATATGCGTTGGCTGAGAATGATCACGATTTCACCATGAGTAACAATTCGGAACACGTCGACTCGAATGTGAAAGCCAAACAAAACACCAAACATCAAACAGAGAAAACTTTCGAGGAACTGGTAGAAGAATCTATTAGACTGCCTTCGCTGAGTCATTCAAATCAACTTCCTATGACAATGACAGAAATACTCCGAAGCTCACAGAAAAGCAAGGACATCGCTACAAAACTGCCTCAGATACACAGCGGAAAGGTTCAATTGGTCACACGAAGCGATGGATTACCAGGCGAAAGAAAGCGGAGACGCGGGCATAAAACGAAACTAAATCGTCCTGAACGACCATCGCCTGGCGTCCCATCCGATAATAAGAGCACACGCGTGACTGTCGCAAGGCCGCCTGCGGGATTAACAGATAAGAACCACGCAAAAGAGAAATCAAACACGGAACAAGCAAACTGGAAGAAAAAGCTGCATAGACGGCAAAGTAAAAGGCATATAGCGGAGGATACGGACCCATTAAACGTTCCAATAACAATTTCTGGCTACCAGAATTACAACGGGTACAGAACATAAACCATGCATGCGTAGAAAGTAAACAAAAATGTAAAACAAAAACAAGTTATGCTCTCCGTTTACAGAGTTAACGCGTCGCTCACGGTCGCAGAGTCAGGAATTTTTACACCGATGGCTTTGGAAATGATGCAAGGAAACGGGCTAAACCGAAATACTTATAGCCAGCCGAACCATGGCGAGTTTCCAACAAAGTAATGATAGATGTTTATTACACTTTGCCATAACTAAAAGATCCTTTATTATCTAAAAAGAAGTCACTAAAAGTGCAGAAAGCGAGCGACAACACGGTCGATGAAAACTGCGTTTAACGGGTATATATGCACTTTGCTATTATATGATGTTAGCATGACCTGGTCCTAATCGATATCGTTATTATATCAGTTCTCATATTTTGACCTGAGACAGTTTTTTTTTAAAGTTTTTAGTTTCGTCAAGTTACATTGGACGAGTGAGGTCAGTTTAATTTCTCTTGGTCTTTTATTATTTACCTAATTTATATATCTGTACTTGAGCCGTCACGCGAAACAAGTGAACTTAGTATTATTGAAAACCTACTCAATGCGTCAATGACTTAACCCGCAAATGTTAAATTTTGAGATTTCAATTCACCTGGACGACACAAATTGAATTCCACTTTAGAACCTCGAAAGACTAGTATTCAAGATAGAAAATAAGTTCAGCAAAAAAACTGAACGGCGGATTACTGGCTGGATTTCGCAAAGTAAGGAAAGGTTTCAACCCGAAAACGAGGTGCATGTTTCCTTGATATAGAAAGGTTTATAAATTCTTGGGACATTTGAGCTTTTAATCTAATTTAGAACAAAAGCGTTAAGTTGAAGTAATTGTACGATATTTTTATTATAATTTGAACCTTTAAATTAATAAGGCACCCTTTAAATTATGAATACCTTTGAAAAGCTATGGACATCTGTGGCTTTGATGGAGAGAAAAAATATAAAGTTGCCAATATTGATGAAATATTCATGATAGCATCATGTAATTTGGAAACAGATTTTAGGATAGATTGTTTGGCGTAATAAAAAGATAAGATCAGTGTTGGGGGATGTTGTTTGCCCACTCAAGTAATCTGTACACGTATATTACTTTATACAATTAGTTAAATGGTTGAAATCGTAACACTAATAGCTTTCTTGGTCTGGGGTGTTACTTTTCATTTAGCACGGTTCAATCTTAAACTGCGTACGTGCCCTGTATACCATGCACTTTCGTTATTGAAATGGAGATGTGATCAGTTGTTGTACTTGCAATTTTTTTTTCGGGTTAAAATTTGCAATTGCTTAAATTGCGAGTACAACTGCGATGATCACATCTCCATTTCATCTGTATTCCCGCAGTTCAATTCATCTTCATTTCACTTTCGTTAACCACGATTCAATGAAAATAAAAGAAAAAACAGTTAGCCAAGTGATGTTTTGTCCAGCTTACCGTTGAATTATTTGACAGACTAGCTTCCGCAATAATAAAAGGTAAAAATGATAAAATAAAATAATTAAACAGTCTGTAATCTACAACACAAAA
>JAHPZR010056253.1:0-57500 GCA_019787425.1 Platygyra sinensis | reverse complement strand
AATCTGTTTTAAATAAAGAGTAGAAACCTAATTTCCTATTAAGCTTTCGTTCTCGAAGTGACGTCACGGCTTTACTCTCCCCAGACTCCTTATGTTCGGTCGTGAACCATACGAAACTCGGTTTCAAGGGGGCACAGAAATTCGAGGATTTAACCAAATCGAAAAATTTTTGCGGCTAATTACTCCACAAAATAAGCTTTATTGTTTTAGCGAAAAAAATTTTTGGGGTTAGGTGCACTTTAAAATTCTTTTTTTGCATTGTTGTAGTAAGAGTCAATTAATATTCTGTGTCGGGGCTGACAGGGCAAAACTGAAGTTTTGTCATACTAATTTTCTTAGGCCGCGTTCGTTTGGGATCAATCTGGAATAAGAATAATTGGAATAATGCAAATAAGCGTTTGTTTGGGAGCTATTCTCATTCCGGAATACCTGGATTTCCATTCCGGAATACATTCCGGAATATATTCTTATTCCGGAATATCCCAAACGAACGCGCCCTTAATAAGCTTTCTAAACTGAGTACTGATTTGAACACTTTAATTGTCGTTTGTCAAAAGGCAGGAAGCATTTCTGCTCTTAAAAATCTACTATTATTATCATAATAAAGCAAAGCTTGGGCATTTCTCGTTTTACTGGGTTTCAGTCAGTCTTCATTAAGCAGTAGTTCAGTGGTATATTTTGTCTCCGTTTTCAAATGAAAGTCATAGTTTTTGTGTGGCTTACATGAAGTGTAAAGCCACGCAATGCCATCACCTGATTTATTTATTTATTTATTTATTTATTTATTGCTGCGCAGCGAGCGTAGCGAGCGAGCAGCAACATAAACAGGATTTAAGAAGAAATATAAAAGGGAGTACGAATTCTCGAATTCATCACTTTTTACCAGAATGCATTGCGGCTTTTTAGCAGAATGCATTGCGCCTTCTACCAGAATGCATTGCGCCACGACTGCTCCTGACCACGAACAACACGAGGTTGTGACACCGTTGTGCTGGCGTCCTTTTTCGCGTGAATTGCAGTTGAGAAAGGTTAGTGGTTATGGTTTGCTTTAATTTACCTGTAAAGACTGTAAAGCGATGAGAGCGATATCGTGCTTGGCTTTCACAACACTTGCTGTTAGAATTATCTGAACGATTCGATTAATTGTCACAATAATTTAAAACTTAATGCGTCAATTTCCTAGCAGTCTCGCATCCTTCGTCAAATTCATAATGAAGAGAAATCGCCGGTACTTGAGCTTGAAGAATAACTAAAACAAACGAGAACCGTAGAACACGCTAATTTATATCTGCTGCGATCGATTTGTTTCCATCCAAACATGAATTTAAGCTAAAACTTCAGCATTTTCACATATCACCACGGACGCGTCCTCACAGCTGGTCCTTGTCAGAGTCTGTCACATTCGATTCTAGAGACATGTGCGTATCAGTTCAGAATTTATAAGTCAGCTTTCTACTCTTACAATTTCCACATCTTTCGTTTATTTGGATGTTGGTAAAGAGGAGGTTGATGTGTATCAATTCATGTTTGTCACCGATCACCAGCGTGCGTCATATGTATTAATGTGTCGTTGTTCTTTTCTTGCAGACATTTGGAAATCTGCCGCCAGCAAGACAAGCGATAGCCCGAAATAGTTCGCAGACTAGCGATCGACGCATTTTCAATACTGTCAACACTCTAGACTTAATGCGTACTTGTACAAAATTTATAATTGAAATTCTGCTCACTACAATTTCCACATCTTTCGAATTTCATCTTCTGGACTTTCTGGTAAAGTTGATGGGAAGTAGATGTGTATAATAATAATAATAATAATAATAATTTATTGTCTCGATCCCTTGTCACGACTTCGCCATCGATTCGTCATGATGCATGAAGTTATACATACAAGGAACAGATTTTAAGTTACACACCACGACTTGACACGACTTACAGAAATAAAGGTTATAATGTAAGACTTGGAACGCGCAGATAGATAAATGACTACGTAAAATATGTCATTATCAACAGAATGTGCCGCAGCATACTATCTTTTAGATACTCTAGTTTATTTATTTATTTATTTGTCTGCGAGAGTCGAGTGCCTGTCACGTGGTCTAGTGTCTACAGCGAATTAGTAGTCTTGGTTGTAAGCTTGGGTTCGAGTAATTTTTTTCAGGTGATCGTATCACGCGTTAGTTCTCCTGGCACAAGCCAACAGACACAGACCCTGCTTGTGTTATGAGTGTAGATTGTGCAAACCTTTTACGCTCTTACACTGGTTGAATCTTCGGTACGGGTTGTACTGTTTTGGTGTTTATAGATGCATTGTGGTTTATCCAGTACCGCATAAATTTGCGCTAACGAGGAACTCATATGGTTTGTACATACAAGTTTAGGTCGACAAGCACGTCCCACACGCGATAGGTCAAGGGTTCGGTATCGGATACAGGCAACTCAAAGGAACTGCTCCAAAAACATTGATAACAGCTAATATTATTAATTTCCGGTGAAGTACTTAGCATTGCGAAATGTTCTTAAAGGTAACAAGGTGTATGGTATCACATGATTTATTTATTTTTATAATTGTTTGTCTACAAGAGTCTAGCGCCTGTCATGTGGTCTAGTGTCTATAGCGAACTAGTAGTCTTGGTTGTAAGCTTGGGTTCGAGTAATTTTTTTCAGGTGATCGTATCACGAGTTAGTTCTCCTGCACAAGCCAACAGACACAGACCCAACTTGTGTTATAAGTGTAGATTGTGGAAGAGGTTTTACGCTCTTAACACTGGTTGAATCTTCGGTACGGATTGTGCTGTTTTGTTTTTTACGGTTGCATAGTGGTTTATCCAGTACCGCATAAATTTGCGCTGACGAGGAAACTCATATGGTCTGTACATACAAGTTTAGGTCGACAAGCATGTCGCACGCGCGATAGGTCAAGGGTTTGGTATCGGATAAACTTGTGCACAGGCAACTCAAAGGAACTGCTGATAACAGCTAATTATTGATTTCCGGTGAAGTACTTAGCGTTGCGAAATGTCCTTAAAGGTAACAAGGTGTTTATTTCATGGAGAAACAATGGCAATACTGTTTGTTGTTTCTCCTGTTTTGTAGCTATATGAGTAGCATAGTAAAAAATTTTAAATAGACTAAATTACCGGATTGCTAAGTTTATGATCTGAAGCAATGTAATAAGAACATCGTCATAGGTGAACCGAAAGAAGAAAACAACCCGAGTACTTGTATTGCAAGCTATACTTATTTGGGGGGGGGGGGGGGGTGGGTAGGTTTCTAAAAATAACTGTGGGGCTGCGTCGGCTGCGTCGGTGGAAGTATAACAGGATAGTTTGGTTTTATAAACTGAGTTGATAATGAGTCGATAATGTGAATTGGCCACCGAAAAGAGATTCGAAAACTGACCTTTCGAGCGTTAGCCATTCGTCGAAGCGAATTAGTAGTTATTAGCACCACGCAACGTGAAAAATCACAGCTTTCGGAACTATAAACAGGCTAGGCGAAAACCTTTTTGCCGTTGGAACGAATTAGTACTTATTGGCACTGGGCGACTGCACCGTAATATTAGGGGTGGCGAATGGTACCCGGTAAATTTACGGTCTCGGAAATTTTTGTTCCAATCTCGAAATCTCGGAGGCGTTTTGAATGAGTCTCGAAATCTCGTTTTCTTGTGTTTCTTTGCGTCTCGGATTCTCGAATTTTTGGCCGTGAGGTCTTCTAGTCTTGGATTTTTGTTTTTTGGCCAACGGTTTCGATCACTGAAACCATGATAAAATTGTTTATTTGATTAAAAATGTACGATAGCAGTCTTTCGAAAATGTAGGCCCGACAAGTCAGGTTTTTAAGTCGAAGATTAGTCGTCATGGCGTAACATTTTGGAACTCTTGACTTATCGATCTTACATTTATTTATCTTAGAATATCGTGTAGCTCATGTCTCGCTGCAAACAGTTTTCGAAACCGGCTCGGGCTCGGTTCTCTTCGTACAGAGTCTCGGGCTCGGATTTTGTTAAAACTTTCAAGTCTCGGTCTCGGATTTTCAAACAAGGATCTCGGCGTCTCAGCGAGTCTCGGATTTTACCATTCGCCACCCCTAATATTATGATTTTAAAGCAGTTGATACAAACATAGTTAATGGAGGGAGACTGGTTATGAAAGCCGGCGGACTTCAAAGGACTAACTCTTTGTTTTGGTTTATGGCATGTCACGTGATTGCGAAGGTGCACAGAATTATCAAGATAGCGAGCAGCGAGTGGCGTTGCATCGAATTTGTGCGAGTTTATTCCTTTTTTACGTACGATCTAGAGACGATTTAACTGAAATAATATGTGAAGAGGATTTATAAGTGATGCCGGGGGTCAACTGTTCCGTTCTTGGCTGCGGTTCGTGCAGAAGATCCAAGGGAATCGGAATTTTTAAGCTGCCTGTCGCGAAAGACGAGGCTCATCGATAATGGCGCAACGACTGGCTCGGAGAGGTAACGAAAGCACGCCAAATCGACCAGGATTTCAGGGAGCAGATCAAAAACGACAAAGTGCACATTTGCGAGAAACATTTCAAACCCGAGGATATTGAAATATGTAATGGAGACTTTTAAAATTGCCTCCCTTGTTCATTTTCTCGGCAACTCCGACTAATGTCCTCCCTTCTGAAGATGTATGTAAAAACATACGAAACGTCAAGTTAAAGTTAAATAATTTTGCTTTCTAACATGCGTTTTATTGTCATGTTTGTAACTGCAGTTTGTGTGCTATTTCTCATGATCAATTGACACCTGTCAAATCAAGTTTTCAGCTGACCAGTACCACGTGGCTATATCGCGGGCTAAAGTTTATAGCTCGTCGAGGTCACGTGTTTTATCAAAGTTGACCGCTGACAACGTGCTGGTTTTCGACTAGATCGCGGGCTCATGTCAGGTAAAATTGTTTAAAACAGAGCTGGGTTGTTCGGAAGCCTGTTAACTCTAATCCAGTTTTAAAAATAAATCAAATGATAACTGTTTCTCCTATTCAAATGTTTTTTGCAGCTTTTGTTTTGTGTATCGGTTTTGTGATTATTAAGCTTAAAATAGAACGCCAATGATACCGAAAAGCTCATGCCACAAAGTTACAAAACTCAAATCAAAATTCAACCTTATCCTGGGTTAGCCTTATCGGCTCAGTCCGTTCAGGGTGACCTAAATCTATATATTGTTTATTTGTTTTCCAAGTTGAGTGGCTCACAGACACGTTGCGCATTTTTTTTTAATTCAACTGTTTCGAAGAATTAAAATACTGCTACTTGACAGGTACAATCACTGTTGGATATGTTATAATAAATTCAACAAAACAAAACAATACCTCGCAAACAGTGCAAAAACTGTGGTGTTACTGTCTTGAGATGCACTAAGATGCATTTAATATCGGTACCCATTTTAACATTTTCTTTAAAATTCAATGTTAGGGAAACATCTACTAATCGTGTACGTGAATCAATTTTATTGTAACCGAATCTACATACAGGAAAAACTACAGGATTCCAACTATATGTTAAAAATCGTAAGCCACACATGTACGCATCGCGGACCTATTTTTTATAAAGCTACTAGTAAACATCATCCTAAATGATCAAAATTACTTGAATTACTTTGATAAAAGGTTAGTGAAGAAGTTAAGATCCACTTGTAGATCTAACGGTTAAAACGTGCGAGTTCTTTTCGGGATCGGATCATTCAGTGTTGTTCACTCATTTTTCACCACGCTGGCTAACAACTTAAAAGATGTTGGGGTAGCAGGCGATACATTTATCTTATTAGACGTTTTGTTGTGTAGTATCGCTGAGTATTTTTACGAGTTGTGCCGTATTTTGGCGAGCCCGTAAGGCGAGTCAAAATACAAACAACGAGTAAAAATACTCAGTGATACTACACAACAAAACGTCTAAATGGTATGTTCGTGCGAGCGAATTTCGTGGATGTTTATTTACAGGGAATGCGTGACAGAAGTATGCGAAGCGGAACAGAAATGGCGCGAGAAATCCAGCTAACTGATCGGTCAACGGCTGGAAACCTGTCTAACCGGTCCTCTGGAGTACAAATAATGCGTGATATTTGTACTCTGCGAAGTGCAGTTGAATAATAAAAACTTTACACCATCTACAAGGTGTATATTACTCTTACTCCGTGCATGCATTGTACAGATACAGGCTGCGATAAGTTTCAAAAATGGTGATTTTTTTTGTCCTTTGTGGCTCTTTCAATCCAGCTCTTCCAGCATAAATCGCAATCCATGTCATGTGCTCTCAAAAAATAACGAAACGGCAAATTTACGCAATAATCTTAAGTTAACTTCTAGTGTCAGCAGCGCATACGAAATTTTAATTTGTCGAAAATTTTCTTTGTTCCTTTTTCATATGCTGCAGTAATTACTCACTGACGAAATGCTTTTACTGACTTCTGATCGATTTGGATTTGTTAGAAAACTAGAGAAGGGCCATGGAAAATGGCACTGAAAAGTGCCCCCAAAAAGTAGCGAGCGCAAATATAAGCTGGCTGTAAATCTGCTGCTCCTTCTGTATCCCATATGTCGTTCCGAAGATTCATCAATATTCAAGTTAAATTTCGCGTAATCAAATCAGTGCATTTTCAAGTAGACAAGTTATAAAAATATATAGAGTCACTATTTATGAGATATTTTATAATTCAGTGACTGCAGGATTCTGGAAACTGCTAGCACAAAGAAAGGAAAGGAAAACTACCATATATTCAGTTGAAAAAGTCTCTAAAATACTCAATGATTTTTATCAGTTTTACCACAGTTAACTAGCATCGAAATTTTAACCCACCATTAGAACAAAATACTGACTTACTGGACAGAGAGGTTGTACTTCGGAAATTCCAGGCTCTTGTTACTGGTTGATGTTGAATTAGCTAATGTGTATCCGGATTTATACTCAACGTTCCAGTCACAAAAAACGATGTTGGTCGGCGTTTGAGAACAATTTTAGTTTTATTAAAAGATCAAAGTATTAGGTGTCCTTAACAAGCCAGGTACAGCCGGAGTACTTTAAGTCTTGAAAAGCTGCCGAGAATGCCATGAATTAACTTTTTCCCCAACAGTACTCTAAGGGACGAATTTTGTTGGCTGTTCATATTGTAAAGTTCGATCAGCCCAGTCGATCGGGATGAAATTCAAGAAACAAAACCAAAATGGTGGAACATAAACTCCGTGTTGTATTGTTCGTGATTATCTTGGCTTTGTGACTTTTGTAACTTTACTTAAAAATTAACGTTCTTCTGAAGTGGAAACACGTATGCCACGCACAAATTAGGCCATTTTGGTCGCTGAGATGCCAAAGCGAAGCTATTTTGTCAAAAACATTTCGCCCCAGTCACCCTGACTTGGGTGGCAGTGTTCATATGAGAAAAGTTTCATCCCGGTTACCGAGAGTTTATTTGAAACCATGCAAGATCTCGTTAACCGGGCGAGCCCGGCTTCTCATACGAAGAAAAAAGTAGCAAGGCGAGAGTCTGAAGCCGGCTGAGCCAGCCCGGTTGATAAGGCTCATCTGAAGAAACCTTAACTCGACAACTCAGCATTACGATGTAAATTGATTTCTGTTGTGCAGTCAGCTGCGAATAGCATACGGTATGCAGATATTGAGTTTTGCTTTCTTTTTTGGCATATTCATGATATTTTATTACAATTTTTCGCTGTTCCCGTTGTTGTTGCCTTGGCCAAACAGATTGATCCAATTGTATCTGCAAGCCTTTGGAAAAGTTCAACTGTGAAATATTGATTAACTACTGAAGAGTGGAATACGTAGCTTCGGTCTTATAAAAAGTCCATGGTTGCTGAATTCTAATGGCTGCACTGATTACGTTTTCACCCGAGAGAAACAAAAGAACTGCACGGATGGCGTGAGACGCGTCTACTAATAATTTAGATAAGATCGCATTTTCCTTTAGATGGGTCAATGTTTTAGAAAAGGCTTTCCGTCTAAGGCTCTCATCACATTCTTTATTCGTGAGGTTGTTTACAACAGACACAGTACGCGTTGTTAAGAAGTCTTTAGCATGGCTGTGCCTAACAATGTTCATTGTCTAAATCATACAAGGTGCATGGATATCGCAGTATCAGTAAGACAATGCACTTAACAATAGAGCCTCTTCAGCATTACTTAACAATTGTCATGCAGCCTTTGCTTGACCTTAATTGGGCACGTGGTATCTTGTTTACCTTAGCAATAAATCGCGTTATGACTGCGAAGTAGACATACAATCGACAAAGATATCAATCAGTGCGTATACGAGATAGACGTTAAACAACTTTTAGACTTCACAGGAAAGTGAGAAAGCATGCAAGAAATGATTCCTAGTTTTGCAAGTGGCGAGTACTTAGATCCTTCCACGCGATCGAGACAACAGGTTTCAGAACACTCGTTTCAAACACAGAAAGAGCTCCTCTCGATTTACATACAAGAGGCGAGGTTAAGAAGAAAGTTGGAAACACCAATTGACGACGAAGATCCAAATCCACTCAGAACTTACCAGAGAAGGGAGCATGAACTTGCCGAGAGGAGAAAATTTTTCTCTTTTAATGGCTTGACAAGATGTAAATCCTTGCCTAGTATTTTCAATCCTGGACTTCAACCGCAGAAGCAACAAGCCATGAAAACGCTGAAATACGAAATAGCACTACCTCAACACATGCCTTCGAAAAAGGAACCATTATTTACAACACGAGCCACTTCAAATTTTCAAGAACTGGCCCAGAGCTTGATAGATATCAGCGATTCTAAGAAGTCGGTCCCAAGCTTACGAACAACAGCTTCGTGTTCGGGTGAAGGAACGACGAGAAGAATTAAGCCTCGTTCTTTGACAGTAAGAAGGACAAATTCTGATGTACCTCGAACGTCAAGGCAACAATGGAAGATAAGTATACACAGAAGGCTACCAACGATAATCTAAACAAACAGACACAAAACTATATAGAGGCCAGTATTGAGGTGTTTATTCTATTACAGAGAATAGGAACAAAGTGAGTCGAACAGATCGAGATCGAGACATAATTAACATCTCAATGTCTATGCTAACATTAGGCCGACAAAACATCAAAGCCGTAAGTAAGCTGTAAATAACCGGTTTGTAATCGTTATAAGATAGTTTGTTTTAGGAAAATGTGTGGACTTGAGGCTAGTCCATCGTATGCAGGTATATCTATGACAAAATTCAATAAGCAGGAATTGATATCAAATTATCCAAATTGTACATGCATCAATCCAAAGCTGAGTAGCAACAAGCCAATTCTATGTTCCAAACTGGGAATGCATCCAACCGAAGCTGAAGGACAAAAACCCGTTTCAGGTATCATGCAGCTAGTCAAAATGGAGAAAGGCATACTGAGTGGTAAAAGGCATAACGCAAAGAGGCATAACGCGAAAAGGCATAAAGCAAATAGGCATAACGCAAAAAAGCATAACGATATAGGCATCACGTGAAATAATCATCGGCCGTAGGATGGAACTGGGCATGCGCGAAAGTCGAACAACAAGAGCCTTCGTATCTTTTGGTCAGTACTCTGAGAAGATGGTTTTCGAGAGGGCGATACCGTCTTCCACTCAGAATGTCTTGACTCAATATTTGAGGAGAATTTTTACTGAACTATTACGTCAGGAAGAAAATGGTTTCGAAAGTGATTATGTTTCCTTTCGACTTCATTTTAAGAGCTCCCTATTTGCGTTATGCCTTTTCGCGTTATGCCTATTTGCGTTTTGCCTTTTCGCGTTATGCAAATAGGCATAACGCAAAAAGGCATAACGCAAATAGTCATAACGCGAAAAGGCATAACACAAATAGGCATAACGTGAAAAGGCATAACGCAAATAGGGAGCTCTTAAAATGAAGTCGAAAGGAAACATAATCACTTTCGAAACCATTTTCTTCCTGACGTAATAGTTCAGTAAAAATTCTCTTCAAACATTGAGTCAAGACATTCTGAGTGGAAGAAGGTATCGCCCTCTCGAAAATCATCTTCTCAGAGTACTGACCAAAGGATACGAAGGCTCTTAATGTTCGACTTTCGCGCATGCCCAGTTCCTTCCTACGACCACTGATTATTTCACGTGATGCCTATTTGCGTTATGCTTTTTTGCGTTATGCCTATTTGCGTTATGCCTTTTCGCGTTATGCCTCTTTGCGTTATGCCTATTTGCGTTATGCCTTTTACCACTCAGTATGCCTTTCTGCATTTTGACCAGCTGCATGATACCTGAAACGGGTTTTTGTCCTTCAGCTTCGGTTGAATGCATTCCCAGTTTGGAACATAGAATTGGCTTGTTGCTACTCAGCTTTGGATGCATGTACAATTTGGATAATTTGATATCAATTCCTGAATTTTGTCATAGATATACTTCCATGTTACAACTGCCATAATTCCGTTTAAACCCATCTCAAAGAGGGAACTGGTCAATCACCGGTGCACAGTTGTACTCCAGAGTGAAAGGGGCACTCTGAATGTTGCATACCTGGCCTAACATCTGGGCTCAATCCCAGACCCCCGATTGGCATCCAACGCCCCTACCACACTGAGATACCTTGATTTATGCATCCAGGTTCAAATCCTCAAGCCAGAGATAACGCCATCCACCAGAAAAATCCCTTTTCTGCGTATAGCGCAATTTATATGTTTTAAGTGATAATCGGTTATTCACTGAGTAGAAGTGGTAGTTACAATAACAATAGAGCAAATATTACTCAGTAATGCAAGTCAACGTAGCCTGCGAACAGGCTCCCAGCGAGTTCGGAAAAAAAAATTCGTTGAGCGAGTGGGAGTCGTGACTCCGCGAGCGAAGCGAGTGGGACGCGGGGGAGCCTGTAGACATTGTTTTCAATGTACCGTTCCGCCCCTTTGTGATTAGCCTGTTACATATCTGTCAAGGAGATAATTAAACCTGACAAATTTGATGGGTTTCCCCGCGCTGATGAATCGGCTTTTTATGACAATTTACCGTAATGATGGTAAATAAAGTAGACAGGCCAAACACGACTCGTACGAGAAAAGGAGAAAACTAGAGCCGTTAGATCGTGCTAGGCGGCAAGTTTTAAGAGGTCTACAATCAGAACTAAGCCGAACAATGGCATATACAACACACAACACAGTCGACAGACTTGCGCGTAATGAGTTAAATTTAAATCCTGTGGTACTAGAACAATCAAAGGAGAAATCAACCTATACATCGAGCTCCAGGAACATAAGCTCGATCAGATAGCTGCAAGAAACATTAGAATTTCTTTAGACAAGCCTTTAGCGTTCTCGAAGTAAAGCTACGTCTCCGAAGGAAAACCAGGAGGGCAAATATATGACACCCGCGATAAGAATCCACCCACTGTACTTGCAAACAGTTCTAATCATAGCCGGGCCCGGCGTCACAATATTTATAGAATGCGGGAAAGCAACACGTTCACAGTAAATGTCATACATTGTATTTTATCCCTTAAAAGAAAATACTTGGAGACTTAAAAACAAATCTTGCAATAGAAATGAGCCAAAACAATACACCAACACATGGCAAATTATACAAAGAAGCAACACGCAGATAACAGCGGAAATCATGCAGACCTATGACTTCTTAAATTTGCCGCCTAGCACGATCTAACGGCTCTAGTTTTCTCCTTGTAACACCATACGAAATGCCTTTCATAAAGAAGAGTGAAGCGACAAAAAGGTCGAAAGACCGAAAAATAAACGGCAAATCTACAAATGATACGAACCGTTGGAGTCGTGTTTGGCCTGTCTATTTTATTTACCATCATAGACGCGGCAGCAATTGAAAAATTAGGCTCTTCTCGAAACCAGTCGGTAGAATTCCGAAAACATCGCGCTTCTACCCCACAGTTTCCAGTCATAGCTTCTGCTCACGTTTCAAACCAGAGATATAACGCAAATGTTGCAAAGAATTGCTCAAAGCTGCTTCAAATTCGTCGTCAGTGAACTGCACGCGGAAGCCGTTGTTGACAGTCTCGGCAAGAATTATGCTAATTTACAAGCAGTCGTCAAGACCCGTCAATTATTTATCTCAGAGCTGTCAACAGTCATCGATTCAACCAATCAGATCTTGATACCAGGAGCTGGTATCATGGAACGGCGGCATCAATGGAATGTCTACAGGCTCCCCTGCGGACTCCCTCCTCACCAGACCGCTCCCGGCTCGTCCCGCTCGTCCTAGATTACACTCGGTTATCTCGCCCTAAACCCAACCGAACCGGGAGCCTGTTCGCAGGCTAAAGTCAACGATATTATGTAAAGCCAAGAATACCTTCACGAAATAATAAAAAACAATCATTTTTTTGTTAGTTCTCTTTGATCAATTTTTTTACGCCTCGAAGCCGGATCTTAAGTTATTTGAGATAGTTGTTCATTTAGAAAATTCTGCTGTACTTCCGGCGGTAAAATGGCGCATGCTTTGTTGCCAAGCACGCTGCTTAATCGAGCTCCTGGTGGTTTACTTGGGTCACTTTTTTCCACCAATGGAATCAATCGTGGAACAGGACTTTCGATAGTTACTCGTTTCGTAAAAGCCAAGACAAGAGGTATCGGATTGATCCACATGAGGTAAGTATTGATGTTGAATAACGACTTCTTGGTCTCTGGAGACAACAACTGAACCTTTACAACAAGAAACAAAGATCACCTCATAGACAAAATATCTGAAGTGGTGCCTTAATTAATTTGTGCGTCAAGGTTTCACACACATTCACAGACTTTCTAGCTTAAGCCACTTTTTACCAACTCTTTTTTTAAGACAGAATCAAATGAAAGAACTTATCTCCTCTGTGGCCTTGCCACATAAAAAGTTTCACATCAGTATTGAGATACCTCTAAGTTAAAAACTACCTCCTACTCCTTAGACCGGTTGGTTTATTACTACGATCGCCCTGGCAGCGGCAATTTGGATTCCGCTTTAAAAATCTTTTTTTTATGTTGAAAAGACCAAGCTGCAACGCCTTACACTCGTCACTTTGCCTCAGTTACCGCAGAACGAACCGCGGAGAAAACTCGTTCAACCGAGAAATCTACCATGCCGTGTTAACGTCAATTGTATTGTCTTGAGGTAATCCAAGATTTGCTTCGAGCGTTCTAGTTACTTACACGCACTAAGTGATGTTTTAAGACAAGGATAAACTTTTCAAAAGGGACACGCAATACACAGCAAGCAAACAGTCTGCAGTATATGTCCCAACTGATGGATTCTTAGTATTCGTTGGGTTTCTGCGCAAAATAAGATATCAAAAACTCACCATCAAAGGTTAGCTATATTTTTATTTCATGCACTCTCAGTCTTTATAAAGTTTCCGCAAACTGAGGTCCGTGCAATGACATATATACTATTTGGCGTAGGTTGCGAGTACATGTGAAGTTAATCCTTGTGGCACGCAAAGGAGGGAACGATCAATGGCCGAAGAAGCCGGGGATTATAGGACATATCTCTCTGGTTTTGACGAACGCTGTTACTTCGCTATTTACCGTTATTCTATACATTGCTTTCTTCAAGACCATTTAGTCAATCCAGTGGTCGTCTGGTCTACAGGTCCATATATATTGATCGACTGAACATGAATTTATCGATGGGATATGCATTCTTTGACGCAAGAAGTTTCATTCAAAAAAACAGTCAGACAAAGAACAACTAATTGAATAACGCATTTATTCCAGGTCTTTTCCCTGGTATTTCCCAGGGGTGCATTCATGAGAGTGATCCTTAACGTGAAATACACGTGAAGCAAATAAATCAACTAAGGCTTTGTCAGTTAATTCCAAGTCACGAAGAATGGGCTTTTTTGTACTGTAGTTTGTAAACTTGTGTACTTTATATTTTTGCACGAACCAAGTAAATACTCAACAATTTCCTATGGCTCCTAACAAAACTTGATACTGTGCTATGATATTACCCTTAACAGTGTGTAAAACAGCCTAGTGAGCGGCAAAAGTCGTTTATTCCGAAGTCTAGGCTTTTGTTTAGATGTGAGACAAAAAAAGAAAACATCAAATTGCGAAACATTGCTTATAAGCAGCAAAAAGGTTAATGCATGAGAGAGCATTCCTATCGCAAGCCCGAGCGCACCAAAAGTAATTACGCGCAATTGGATCTAGCAAGGACCTATAAAAATGGATTCACAAATAATTGACTGCCACACTGCTGAGACCAAGTTTGAAGTTTTCGCCTGGAGAATTATACCAGAAATTTACCCCTGAATATTCCGCCTGCAGCAACATGACCAGAAAACGAAAAACGAACCGTTCTATTGCTGAACAGCTTCCAAAGCAAATGGTTAGAATCCTCTACAATACGCTGGTACAAGAGACACAGCGGAGCAGTTCTGAGATTAGACTGAGGTCCGACAGTGAGCCAAGTCGACAAAATCAAGAAGGCTGTAGCCAAGACAAACTATTTAAGGCAGTTAGGACTACAGAAAATTCAACATGGCGAATAGGGCTTCATAAGAGAGCATTCAACAATATTTGAAAGTTGCGATTTCCTGCAAGAAGTTCAGTCTACTTCGCGTGTGATCTAACTAGAACATTCACGACGATTGTTGTTTTCTAATGGCTAACTTGAACTGTGAAAATTCCTGATCAAAGACTGAAAGATTAGAACTTTGTAGTTCAAAGGAAATCTGATCTGAGAAGCATCTTGCTTTGTATAGATGAAGAAATATGTCTCCACGCATCAGGAACGTAATCCAACCTGTCAGCTTACTTTTCAGGAATATTAACATTCCATCGGCTCATCTTTGTCATTTATCTTTTTGTTTCTGGTTTTTCCTGTAGGAGAAGAAAATGAGTGACTTAAAAAGAATGTGATGTATTTCACTAATAGACTATTAATAAACTCGAATGTATGACAAATGATAATATACAATTGCAAAATTCGGCTCTTGTAATATATTCGAGTAAATGTAAATATTTAAACTAAGGTTATTGAAAATACATGTTATATTATCAAAAGTGAGATGCCAACTGAATTAAGGATCAAAATTGTCTCATTTTCATTGTTTCAGTGCAATGGTATTGTCCAAGAAGAAGAAAAGCTAAATTATTCCTTTGATCAGACTCTGTACAATAAGTATAGGAAATCGTATGAACGCGAGTGCATTTCGTGATATATGGGCACGAGTGATGTTTTTCAAGTTCTCAAAATTGCACGAGCCGCAGGCGAGTGCAATTTGAGAACTTGAAAAACATCACGAGTGACCATATATCACGAAATGCACGAGCGATCATACGATTTTTTATTTATAATATTCTCAACAAAATTATAAAAAAAAATCGAGAAAACGCGACCGTCACGCTTCTATGGACACGCAACTCTGAAGTGGCTTCCAAACTGCTCACATGTTTTATTTCAACCAATCAATTACAACCTAGTGACAGGTAAACCAAGCGTGAATTTTCAGGTAAACTTCAGAAACTTTATAAACTGAACAAGTTTTTATATCAAGAGCATGAAAAATCAGTTAAGCAATGGCAAGTTTGTAATTGTTCCGTAATGAGTTACCTCGAACAGACAGTTAATGCTGATCTGAACATTTGGGTGAACTGCCTGTCCTTGAATGACGCTAAACGTGACTTGACAGTTGTGGAAATTGTTTACCGTAAAAGCATGATGGCTGCTTGCTTGCTGGATCTGTTCCGTACTGGTTGGAAGAAAATACCACACTGAAAATCCTAGCAAACTGTTTGATGTTGTTGTCTGTGGAGCTCTGCTGATGTGTGATAGCTGTCGATGCTCCCTTTCATTTCCTTCATTGTAGTCGTTTGGCGACTTTTCACTGCGTGGCCGATCACCTGAATAATAGACTGCCTCTAAACGTTTGCTGCCCTCAGTTGCTTTCCACTACATTGTCTGAGACTAACTCCTGGACTGGAATCGCCGAGAGTTTTTGCTGTCCATAGTATTTTTTCTTCTTTGCTTGTCAGTGCACTTGCCGCGTTCGGCCTCTTCCCTTTTCCTTGCTGGCGAAGATGTTTTACTTTTCGCTCGAGCACGAACTTGGACTGATAAAACTCCCCGTCCCGTGTAATTGAGTACATGTAGTCACGTTCTTTTAAACGCCGGTAAAAGGCTGCCAGCATGGACTTCAAACTCTCCGGTTCGTACTCTCATCCATCTTTGGTAAGTACTTCAGCATTTGTAACTTTTCATCGAGATCTTCGTGCTCATACTCCTCCAGTTTAGGATTGAATTTTCTTTCATTTCTCCAGTTTTCTCAGACATTTAACTACGTTTGTGTTAATTTAGAAGAGCTTTTGTTTTTTACCTTTAGTTTCAGCTGGCCAACAACTATTTCGTCGGACGAAGTATACCGGCTTTCAGCCATTTTGGTTTTTGCTTCAGTTAAATTTCGCGCTTCCCCTACAGTTTCCATAGCAACTTCCGTATTGCACTCTATAACCTCCATTTGCACTCTATAATCTATCTATGCACTCGTTATTGACCAATCAAATACTTGAAATTTTGTTGAGTATATTATAAATGAAATTAGACATGAATATAAGGAAACAATACGATTCAGTGAGTGTAGAATTGAGTATTGTGAAATAATTATAAAAGTGCAGTTTAAGGGGCCAAAAATGTAAGATACTCGTAACGAAGTCATTGAACCAATCTGTATTCTAACTATACAGCGCCAGCGAAATCCACTTTGTCTTTCAGTGATGCATTTTTGCCGTGCACGTTGATTTATTCAAAAACTGCAACCATCTAACTTTTGTTTAAAGACAGAAAGTTTTGATCCGGCCGTTGACTCAAACTAATCATCGCCCCAAAGTTCTGGAACTGCCCTAATGTTGTGAATATTTTGAGTTGCACTTGAGTCACGTGCATCGAGCACAAGAAGCGAGAGACTGCTCTTTTAAATATAATCAAGTAAAAATACTTTATTTTCTGTAAATTGCAAAGGAGATTGTATGGTTACTTCAAAGAACATCGGTTTCGCAGAAGGAACTGATGGTTATTTATCATAAAGAGTTTTCCTCTTGTTCTAATGTCGTATTGGTGTGACGGCCGCTAGCTAGCCTGCTTAGCTGGCGGGAATCGTGAGCGGACGAGCGGCGGAGCAGCCATATTCCCTCGCGGGCGCGAGAGAATTCGCGAGGAAATTCAACTCGACTCTTCACCAATCCTCTCAAGGCTTCGCCACTCGCGTTCACAGCTTCGCTACCAAAACAAAAGCACTCAAGCGCGAAATCGCGCCAGCTACGCAGGTCTAGGCAGGCTAGCCGCCAACCATTCCGGTGGGAGTTGAATCATTTTCTTATGTAAGCACTTTCTTTTGTTCTAATAAACTTGCATGGATGCTTGCCACGTGAGTGAAAACACCCTTTATATCATTACTGCATGTTGTTGCATTCGAGAGTTAACAAGACCGCTTACTTATTTCGTCTTGGTCTGCCTGTGTCTCACCCGAACTAGAAAAATTTGCTATCTTGCACACCCCCTTAAGATTTTGTCAGGAGCGAATGACGTTCGCAACACTTTAGCTTTAACTTTATTGAATTTGTTGCTTGTACAATATTTATTAAAAAATAAGAAGAAAAGAAAAGAAAAGAAAAGGTAACATCAGCCACTGGAGCAGAAAACAGGACGATGTCCCAACTGATATTCGAACCCAATAAATCTGAAAAAATAGTAATAATATTTATAATCGTAGAAATAGTAATAAAATAGTAATAATTATCAATATAATGTTATTTACAATCAAGTTAATTCAAAACAGCTTCACGTGCATAACGCAGGTCATCATGCACGCAGAGTCTTCGTTCCCCTTGACCAGCGGTCGGAAAACGAGAGCTCTGGGAGCAACCATTTTGATATAACAAAGGAAATAACCGAATTCTGTCCATCCGGTTTTACTGCGCAGTTTACATCTATGGCGCATGCCTGAAATGGTTGCTCCCAGAGCTCTCGATTCCTGCCGCAGGCCAGACGGATCGTGGGCTCTGGGGACGAGAATGTGACAAACACTTGTAAACCCCCCAACTGAAAAACGACGACATAGGCGAAATGGACAACAGAAACCAACCAAGGTCAGCATATTTTCTTAACTTTATTCAAAAAAGTAACATTTTATTTCATCGCGCGATTTTATCCTTCGTTGTTCTAAATTCCATTCAATGCCTTGTAGAGCGTCCAAATTCTCAACGGCCCAATTGTGTTACACAACACCGCGCCTTTAAGGCAGTCACGTCTTACTCGATACGCGTACATAAATCATTAATATTTGATCGATTCCTCGAATCGTGCGTTTGGAATGGCTGTACCTGGTCTGAGTAACATAACTGTTTTTACTCTATTTCATTCGCGTCCCCAGAGGCCGCGCTCTTTTTGGTCAACACCAAGAATCGCGACCTCTGGGAGGGTCCAATTTTCGACGCATGCACAGAGTAATCGTTTCGTATTCTCAGGAAATCAGATTTGTTAGACTCTGTGCAAGCGCAGAGTGACGGGAAGTCCGTGATTTTGCCGATTTCCGGTGCTGGACCTTCCCAGAGATCGCGATTCTCGGTGAAGACCAAAAGGAGTCCGGCTCTGAGAACGGGAATGGCTCTATTCCAGCATGATAGGAGTGAATGTGATAAAGAATGTCCATGTTATTTGCTGCAAAAAATATTTTAAATGCCTGTAAATTAATTTGATCAGCTACAATAAATTATAGCACTGGCTTCAATGATTCTCCCAGAGGAAAAAAGTGATTGAAAAATCGATTCATTCGGTTACAAATGGCAGTTTTCAGATATCTTAGAGCAGTGGCTTACGATGTTCATGAGATGGAATTTGTGGACCATTGGATGGGAGAATATCCGGCCATTTCTGCATTTGTCTAAAACTGAATAAGGGCGCGCTACCATCCGGTCGGTCAAGGGGATACACTTCGGCTGATGAAAGGCCATGCGCCTTGCCATAGTCTAATAAATGCTTTCTTTTTGTACAAAAACAAGAAACTGAACAATAATAATGTTTTAAGTCCAGTTGGTATTCCTGGCTTGTTTGTATTTAATGCATGTAAAAATATTGTTAACAGTGAAATACAGGATAAAGTACTAAATATGCAATATTGTGCAACTACTTTGAAATCAACAACAGGGCAATTGTGAAAATTTAACTGGCACCTAGCTAGCTGAGGGGACCACTAAACCAACCTGTTCTTCTCTCATTATCTCATCTGATTCTATTTTATATAATTAGTAGCTTTAAGAAACGATATAATGATAATAACTATATCATTAATCATTAAGTTAATTAACAATTATTTCACCGAAGTGGAGGTAATATTTCACCAATTTCACCGACACTGAGGTGAATAATTGTTTTAGTATATACCACACAAGCTGAATAACTAGCGGCCAAAGAGTAACTTTATTGGATACAATATGTCGACAAAAGCCATTTTGTTCTTCTTCGGCTGCTCGGAGGTAAATAGTACTTGGCTAATCACCTCCGAGCTAGCCAATCAGCGCGCACGAAAAGCACTATTCACTTGATTGGTCTATACTAATTGCTGTTATGTAATTCAATTGATCTGGAAAGAAAGCAGACTAACAATAATTTTTTATGAAAATGACGGACACATTTCAAACGAAGTTTACAAGACATGTTCGGTCGTGCAACGACCATCTTCAGTTGAAAGTAAAATTAATTGAAGTTGCATTTGAATTTACTAATATAATGCTTAACAAAGATAAATAACCGACGTGAAATGAAAAACTGGGAAGCTTACAAAATAGGTAGAGAGTAACAAAGAGTGCTCCAATAGGAACTGCTAATTAGAACGAGAGAGTTAAATAACGTGATATAATTGCCTTTTTAAAGAAGGTTGCTTCCCAGGAAAAATATGATAACGCTTCTTTTGTCTTGGCCTGGAATTGTGTGGTCGCATGATCTATAACTTTTAAAACGTTCAGCAGAGCAGGAATTACGGCAGCCTCGGAATGTTGAAGGTGTTTGAAAAGATATGTGAGGTCCTAGCCCTGTGTAAGGTGGCCCGAACCCAGTTTTCGCGCGTGCTTTTGGGCTGATGCGATATTTATGCACGTGTACAAGGATTTCAAAGAACCAAACATGGATGCCTGTCAGTAAGAGCCATCATTTATATTCCTCAACACCCGCACATCTGTGGTTATTTTTCTTTATAATTGATCGCAGTGGTATTGATGTGCTTTAGTCAGGAGCCCCATTACGGCGCTTAGTATTCTTCTATTACAAAGGTATGTTAGACAAACGTAACGATGCAAAGAACCCAGCAATTTTCAGCTTTTGTTTGTTTACGCGCAGAACCCAGTTAAAATGCAACGCAGGCGCAGTTGCTCGAAAAATGAGACCGAGGATTGCCTTTATGCAGAAACATGGCCAATTTATAAAACGATCTCAGTCAGTTAGAATTTTCAAGAAATTTAGCAGAACCATAGATCAGAGACCTACGTGAATGATCTAGCAAAAAAATCTGAATTTTGACATAGTGGAACAATTTTTTTTTTTAATAATACAGAACACGAATTAACGGGCGAATTACGAAAATCGCCTATGTCAAAATTTTATTAGAACCGTGTTGACAGAAGGGATTTAATGTCAATTCTAGTGTGCAAAATATGAAAACAATCTAACGACTGGATTTTTTTTAATAAACAAAAACCATATTTAAGCCTTGTTTTTAACCAGCCCTTGCCATGGCAATAGCACACCACCCTAGTCAAAATGCGAGAATAAATCTTTCTGTGGTTAACCATGACTCTTGCAAAAAATGGACGCCAAAGCATAAATAGTTAAAAAGTTAGGGTGAATTAGGCCTAGGCACTTGAAAAACCTCCTGGTTCGGCCACCTTAAGTGTTTCGGCGAATGCGTGTCGAGAGGTGTCGGCAGTAGTTTGCGCCCGACATATAGCAGGAATACGCTTGCACTGGTAAACTTGTAAACAACATGCGAACCCAAGTTCACAGGCCACAGGGTCCCATCACACTAAAGATCCGTAACAGGTTTAGGTGTGAAAGGGACCCTGTGGCCGAAACCAGCTGTCCACTGTTGCGATCCTGCTTTATCGGTTCTTGTCATGTTGGTGTCTCGAAACGTTTTCACATAGTCATCAGCCTTGCAGTCTGTTGCCTTTATTCATATTTTTCCAATTGCGAAATTAAATGAATGGTGGCTCGAGACACGTTTTCGTCACTTTTCCAAGGCGTAGATTTTGATGGGTCATTATAAAGACTCTTATCGGTTAATGTCTAAAGTCATGGTGATGAAAAAAATGTGCAATCATGGTGATTGCTCTCAATTTGTGACACAATGGGTTAAGCTTTAAGTTGCTTATAACTCAGATTTTTTTTTAATATCGAGGTCATCAAATTATGATAAGCATGGTAAGATGCACTTTTTTGCAAAGTTTCGAAGTCTTAGGAAATTCTGTGAAGTAGGTTCAGGCCACCTTAAATTTCCATCTTATCACAATTCGATGGAGATATGGACGTTTAAATCTAAATTAAGGGTGCTCCTGGCAGGTTATGTTGTTTACTATGGGTATTTTTATGATGTTATTATTATAGCATCACTTGTTTAAACAGTGATGGTGTCCATCCTTCAAAGCATAGCTTTTAGAAAAGTTCTGAAAACTGCTGCTAACCTCCTTAAGCAACTAAACAATGCTAATTGTGTCACTCTAAAACTAAGGAAACCTTCCTCACGGCCATTTCGTAGTGTATTTTCTTGACACTTGCAGTACATTTGGCCCTAGTTGTTGCAAGGCTTCATAACACTATCCCCCGGATAAATCGCTATTCAGAGGACAAGGATTAACAAAACAAACCATGCTATTCGCTGGATAGTGATTTAACCGGGAACAAGATCATAGTCTCTTGCCGGGAAATAGCGTTGCCCACCTTTCTAAAAATCCGGGCCCTCAGAGATCTCCGAACCCTATGATTATAGAGCTGTTAGTCACATATTCTTAATATGAATAGAAGTTCTCTTATACAAGAGTTTTCAGGCGTATATATTTCTCCGTTAATTTTTAGATACAGATGAACTAAAAATGGAAAAACGGGCTCCTAGTCTATCAGTCAGCAAAAGCGGGCTTCATGTAAGCATAAACGATGTGTCCTTTTAACTTAAGAGGAAGTTTTTAAGGTCATTAAAGCTGTAGCTACCGTCAAGCTAATAGGTGTGAAGAAATCACAAGTTTAACACGTCTGTCAAGACAACAAATGAAAACAGCAATTGCATGGCGTTATAGGACGAAAACAAGCTTAGCGCCAAAACGAGGCTACGCCTCGTGCGAGTCTCAGAAATGCCTCCCAAAAGGGAGGCAAAGAGCTTTTCACCTCTTACTTAAAGTTAGTCGCATCGAAGAGATGTTGGAGGCTCCTCGTGCGGGTGGACCGGTGAGGGTGGGACTCTGCAGAGACTCTGCTCCCGTTAACTCTACCCCATGAGGGGGTGGGGGAGCAGAGAACGAGGAGCATTTTGCTTGAATTATTTTTCGTTTTTTTCCCTTTAATAAACATGTTAAAACACGCGTTTTAACTTGTATCCATATCAGATGACTATATCTGGCATTAAAACTTGATTTAAACGTCAAGAATATTCGAATTGTCCACCTTTAAGCTGGTCACGCCACCACTTTCAATAATGTTTACAGTTTCTCGGTGCACACGGTTTTCACGAGCCTGTTTTATTCAGTATCAAACTACTGATAAAGCCCTGATAAGCGCGGCTAGCTCGTATGTCGCTTAGGATCCCAAGGAATAACTAGAGACTGAAATTGCGAAATATTAATCACTGTCTGCGGTTTTAAAGCTATGCACCTAATCCAGTCGTCCAAACGTCTCGCCAGTTGCCACAACTGATTACCAAACTAATTTGCAGCTCGATTAATGCTTACATTAAGTGTTTCTAGTGACTGTGGTATTTACTTAAGCATACTTGAGCAAACTTGAGTTCGATTATGCAAATGCAAAACAAATGTCAACCAAAGATTAGAAGTGAAACTCGAAACGGCAGGGCATGAAAAAATAACAGACTGCGACTCACTTTGGACATTTTTGTCACAAAAATTTCGTTTTCTTTCGTATGTTTTTAGTTTCAAGTTTCTTCGCTAATTCTTTCGGACAACTTTTTGATAAACGTTTGTCAACTTTTCGATAAACATTTTCGACAAAAGCAAGTCGAGTTTCATCAGTTCCCCTGTGGTTTTAAAGTAAACACGAACGAAATTTCGCTAGGAAACACAAGGAGACTAGTAATACCTACCTCATTCATGGCTGATTCAATTAAGATTTCCAGAACACATTATCCTCGACTTGGAATTAATTGCAATAACATCAGTGGAACTTTCTTTTACTATGCCTTCAAGACAATGGAGCATTACAGAATTTTTCAACAAACGGCCGTTTCTGTAAGTACCATACTTTCTAGTTCGCTGTTGCTGTGTTCACATCGCGCTGAAAAAGCCAAATTTAGTTGAGAGCGAATCGACGCTGCCTTGGAAACTAGTTAACTCATTTCTTTGATGCTCTTGAGTTTGAAAGGTTCCTGTAAGATTTTGTTGTACTTGGGAATTAGTGTCAAGCGATTGGCGTAGAAAATCTTGTCACTGAGATTTCGTGGTCCGCAATTAACTTGACACTTGTACACAGTGGCACATCAAAACACACTCGAGTGTTCCAGCGCGTAATTCGCACGGATCTCACTTTATTTTGATATCATTAACTGTAACCTAAGTTGTTCTTAAAGATCTGCACCCTGTGAAGAATTCTACGTTCTTTTCCGTTTCTTGGGGCTAACCCCACCATGTTACAGATATTATTAGCCTAAATTGACAATAACAACTCTTAAGGCGTATCAAGATGTTCACGACAATGATTTTCTTATCTTCAATGATTTTCTTATCTTTCAAGATAAGTTATCGATATCCTTAAAAGATCCAATCAAAGATACCATACGAAGCTTAAGCTACTCAAGCGTAAATAATATTTCTTTCGTGTTCGAGGTTATTCCCTCGAGTTAGCGCCGTATTTTGACGGCGTAGTGCATCAGGATAACCTGTGTTGACACTGCGCAAGTGTAATACTGTATTAACCCCTGCGTGTATTTTATCGTGGAGCCATGAAGCGCGGGGGTAGAAATGTAACCTCAAACATCACAGAGACAGCATGCCGTAGGAAGACAGCGATTTAGATTGATTCCATGTGGAACCACATTTTCGGCAAGTTAACGCCAGTTCGACTACCGTTTCCAAGGTCGAACTTTCTCCTGAGTATAAACTCGCTATCAGAGCGGAGGTTAATCTTCCCAGAACTTCGGCGATCCCGGTTTAGGGCAAGTTGGCCGTTCTGGCAAGTCAGAGACAGGGCTTGAGGGGATTTCAAGGGGTGGCAAAGTTCGCCCGTTTCGATGTCGCTCATACTTTGAGTAGGATAAACTTCGTTCATCTCTCCACGTGAACGGAGGAACGCAAATCTCTTTTTGCGAGGAATGAAGTAAATTACTACTCGTATCTAAACCCGGTGTCCATGAAAAAACTCGATTCACTAACTAACTCCTTGTTGTGTTCAGTGTCCGCACCAAGGAAGCGCGAATCTTCGAACTTTTGTGTGATGAATGTTCCTCCATTGTCATTTGTTCTTTCACAAGTTGCTGTTGTTGTGTTGTGTTATCACCACTGCTTCCTATCGCTGGCAAAGGAGTTCTTGCTGAATTTGAGGCGCTGAGATTCGTTCTTTAAACTCTTTCTCTTGTCGGAGCAATCTCAGCAATGCCTCGGCTTCAGCGTCTTTCACTCGGCCTCGCATAGGAACTTTTGCGCTCTCCATGACCGCGATCGACGAGGAACAAGATAATCACACAATGCTCTTGAAAGCCGTTGCCTTCAAAAGTAATCTTAAGCTCTCCTTGAAATAAGCGGATTTTTTGGCTTTCCCTGTCGCTTTTGCAAGGGTCAAAACCCTGTGTGCTTGACGCTTGAGTTTGACTCCGCGGTTTTCACAAGCGTTAGCTAATCAAGACCTCGTCAAGGTGGCTTGGAAGGCAGCTAAATTGAATCAACAATCTTAAGAAAACATCGGGATTTGGCTGTTAAACGCCCGGACCATTGATCACTGACATCTGCTGTCAGCTTGGGAGGCACGGCCTCCTCATTGGCGCACGATAATTGTGTGTTTTAGTCGCAATTAATATTTCTGTTCAAAACTATCCTCAAAAGAAAAAACAAATCACTTTTTAATGAAAACGCGCGGTAAAAGTCAACAAAGAGAAAGTTGCGCGTTCGAAGCTTCATCCTGCTCTTTGTTTCAGACTATGTAGGCTGTCATAGGTGGATTGACAGTACCGCTCGCTGCTGAGTCAACAGATTAAAAGTGTATTATTTTCACTGACAAAATCTGAAGTAACTACGCGTGCATGCTGGATATTTCAGTTTCTCTCAGCGAGGACTTGTAAAATGACTGCATCAAGTCGTATCAACGGAATTTAAGAAGAGACTTGAAGCACCTCTCTTTGGACTGAAAAGCAAAAGGTGAGATTGCGGTGGTTTAGTTTTTACAGAAACAATAAATATTAGCTGCTATGGACAAAAGCACTATAAGGGAAACAGTGGGCGTTTCTTCATCGAAGCTTAAAAGCGTCTCATTGAAGAGCCAGTTCAATACTCTTCTAGGCTAAACACGAATTAAACCTTGCCTGTTCTCATAATGTAAAGCTGTCATCGTTAATCTGCTTTAAGTATTGTAAGGTAAAGTTAAAGCTGCTCGCAATATTCGGCGGTCCACGACGTTGACATGGTCAAGTCTGTTGTATTGTCCTCGTGACAGCAAAAAAAAATGTGTTCCAATTCTTGTCGAAAATGTCGCGACATAGTTTGCTAAGAATCTCGACTCTAGCCTCTATTACAAGACAAATTTGTTCTCAACAACTTTAGCTACTGTGTTCACTTGAACGCCAACTCGTAGGCCAAATGAAATCTGGTTAAAATTTTGTTTTGCTTCCGGCATACTGTAGCTACGCAAAATCTTTCCATTGATCATGATTTGAGTGAAGTCGCTCTAGGCAATTTCACAAGCAGATCAATTGCGCTCGACCATTTACAGAGGACCATTTGAATATTAAATACAAACATCGGGAAAGAGTTGACAAAAGATAATTCGCCGATCTTATACATCTTTACTCTTGCAGAATTTCTTTGTCTTTAATTTCAATAACGAGCAAAAAATCGAGAAAACAATGAACGCCGCTTCTTGGCCCGAGGGGAGACGTTTAAAACGAAGAGGAAAGGCAAAAAGTTGGAAACATCACACCAAATGCATGGAAAAGAAAGTGAAACATTCCTTAAATTATACGCAATTTATGCAGAAATCCGTGAAGGTCAGTCACAACCATCCTTCAACTTTTTTGTTCAAATTTTTGAAAAGCCGAAAATGAATTTTATAATTGTTAATTTTCAAGACGGCCACTCCATCATTAAAAATCCTATCCGTTAAATCGTGTTAGCGGTAAAGTGTGAAAGCGAAACGGCCGACATTACACGAATCGTCTCAAAAGCGTCGTCAATAGCTCGTTTTGAGAACGAGGAGAAGAATGTCTTTATAAAAGCTCATAATTGACTCGCAACATGTGTAGAATGAAAGGTCAGATAAATGATTTGAAAGTCCACTTCAACAATACCGATCTTAGCTTTTTAATTTCCCGATGTTATCAGTCTATTCAAATCGACCTCGCGTGCATGGTTGTGTTTTCAATTAACTTTCGCGTTCGGCAGTGCCGTCTGCAAAAGCAATTAAGAGACCGCTTGTAAGAACAACACAGTACGACACTAAAGCATTCAAAAGCGCCACAAACTTCCGTTTTATTCAGAGATTTTTATTTTCAACAGCGATGAAATAAATAGGTTCGAACTTGAATGAGTTTCTTGAAACAATGTGACTTCTTTCTGTAGGTCTACTCAAACCCCTAGCTTTATTTTATTCGCGTTGTCATAGAAACACAACTTGAAAAAATCAAGACACCATCTTAACGCACTCACATTCACATTTCAGAACAGCGATGTAAAATTCCTACAGCCTTCAATAAGATGGTAATCACTTGATTTTTTGGTAGCGGCACTAAAAGAAATTTGATGACACTCGACATTCTGCTTCAAAGCCTTAGGTTTTGGACACTCATGGGATCCACTCGTTTAGACCTTTCCCACGATGTCAAGTAGGGATAAAAACAGTTACAGTAAAAACAATAAGCTTTAAAAATTCTGCAGAGCATTTGATATTTTCACTAAAAACACGTCATTACACGCTGTCTCCGGCTACGTGGGGAAATGGAAGAATTAATAACATCATTTTTTAGACGTAAATAAGCGGCAGTGTTTTGTTATAACCGCTGCTGTCGTTTCGGCTTCATCTCCAGTTTATATTAGTCTTACGAGTCTCAACAAGGACTGGCAAGTGTAAAGACTATTATTAATTAGTGCTATTTTCACAACTCTTTAACTCCGAACAGCGATCAAGTCCTAATATCTTTATGGGACACTAAGGACAAAGGCTGAGAGAGAGATGGGCCCTGACAGAAAATATTCCTGGTAATCCAAGTCCCTTTTTTCATTGATATGGCACCCAGTTCCTACTCATCTAATGTACCCACGCGTGTTTCGTGAAAGTTTTCTTGGGAGGAGGGGAGGGGTGTTCCAAGTGGACTCCGGTTAGGTCAGAGTGCTTCGGGTTAGGCAACTCTCCTTTGTCAGTCAAAATTTTTCTTAGTCTACAGCCAAGTTGTTGGCAAGCCGATTAACGCTAAACCAGGAAGTATCTTGAAGTTATTTTTTCTTGTGTAAAATACTCTTCACAATTAACGTTTTTTGTTTGGTTTGAGCCTGTTATTGAGGGGGGCGTAAGGGTTTGCGGTGATACGGTTTGTGTTATTTTTGGTGCGATTTGCGGTAATTTGCTGTTTCAAAACACTAAGCGGTTTGCGGTTATTGCAACCTTTAGGTCGCGGTTTTCGGTGAAAAAAGTGTCTGCGGCGATGACACTCTTTAGAATGGTCTGCATCCGGTTGTTTTGCGAGCGCGAGCCAAGTGTTTTGTTTTACAACGCAACAGGGTTTATTATATCAGTTTACAATTTAACTCTGTGGTTTGCAATTACGGCCTTTTCCAGTTAATACTTAATGTGATTAACCGTTTTGGCCAATGATGCGCCGACTTCATGCCGGATGTCAGCTCGTACAGCCTCATGTTGCTTTGAATCAATGCGCGACAATGGCAACTAAAGTCGTCGAGGTCGCAACTGAAAGCGAAGAGGAATTAATTGCGTGGCGATCTTCTATGAAGAAGGAAAGGAACGTACGTGCGGTTTCCGTATTCGGCAAAAAAATCCGATGCGGTTTGCGGTTTTTTGGCGTATTTCTGTGTGGTTTTGCGGTTTTGCGGGTTTTCGGACCCCCCTTACACCATCCTCAGTTATTCAAACTCAAAACTGAAGGACAAGCGATGTAAACAAAAATCCTCCTCGAAAAGTTACTAAGCTGAAATCCCAATTCCCGCTAACAACCTTACCCAGCTCAGGGGCTCTCTCCACCAAATTGTGTAAATGTAGGCACTGGCGGACGGTATAGACAAAGTGACAACCATGCATACGGCCCGCGGCGCGCCTGAAAGTTGAATTAATCAATAAGGATTCTGGGGCGGGAAAACTCTAGCGTCCTGACGTCAAAATGCATGTTAATTGAAATCGGAGACGGCATTAAAAAATCACAAAAAAAGGTTGTTTTTGACTCCAAAAGCCATATCAGATTGTAAAGAGTGAAAACTACAAACATTTTGTCTCTCCAACCTTTTAATTTCACACCAAATATGGGTCGCCCGCGCTCGGCAGCTCGCTCTTCAATCGCTGTCGCCAGGTAGAAAAAAATAAGCTGTTCCTCGTCAAGTTAAACCCAGAAATCTTGAGCTGAGTATTATATATTATATATATAAAGTCAAAGCAACTTTGAATTGTCTTATTTTTTGTTAGCTGTGAAGAAAAAGACTATTATCGTGTCGTTTCGGCAGGACAGCTAAGTTTTAATTGCTGTTCGTACCGCGAGCGCAGCCACCGTATGCATGCCGGGAAATACAAAGGTATTGCAAAGGCTAAAAAGTGAGAACGTTACAACCCGAAAAGAACTAGAATGATTTAGAAAGGTGACAGTCCCGTGCATGTGCATATCAGATAATTCCCAAACCGGCAGAGTTTTACAGTTTTATTTTACTGAATTGAATTTAAGGAGGAGAGCCCGAGAGAATCAGTTTCTGCGTCTACACGACGGTTAGGCATGCGCTGGCAGGAAAATATTAGTGTCTGCAGATGTGAAAAACTACTTTTTCGGAAAGGGAATTTTCCGTTGACGGGTGTAGACTGATAGATCCCTTTCTTTTTTATAATGCCTACATTTTCTTAACCGCATAAGTTGCGTTAAGAGCTGCGATGATCTCTTATACTTAAAAAGCAATTCAAACATGTCTAGCTTGTTCAATATATTCATTTACCGGAAATAAAACTTCATCCAAATTGCCTCTTCGCCGAAAAACTATTCACAGTTGAAGATATCGCTAAACTCGTGCTTTGATTACAGTTCAAAATAAGCCAGTCACATATAGGGGTAAAAAGAATTTAATTTTACCGCTGCGATCGGAAGTTAGGCAATAAAGATAAAGTTAAAATAGGATTTTTGTTTAACGAAGAAGTTTATTATGTTTGCTCTCATTGTTTTGTACCCAATAAAAGTACTTCCCAAGATTAAAAATGCAAATTTAGAAGGCTTGTACACCGCAAATATTTAAACTGATCGGTCATCGTGAAAAACATATCGAGGTGTTAACATCCTTATGTGGAGTTTTGCGCCAGCGAAAATTTACACGTCGCTCAGGTTTGCCGCAAAGGAAATTATTAGGAATAAATTTTGAACCTCGTCACGTTGTAGACGTATCAATAACGATGGAAAAAGAAGAAATATCAAGAAATTAAAATGTCTTCTAATAGATATCTGAAATAATTAGTTGATCATTGTAGTTTTCGATTGCTGTTTGTGTAAAAGAAGTGCAAAATATTGACATTGCCATATCATGCCAAACGGTCGGGAGAAAATTTAATGAAGTAGCGAGCAATTTTATGCGGTTTTAAAAAAGGATTAACTTTAATCACTTCGTACAGGTGTATTTTAAAGGCGGTCAGCTTTGTTTTGCTCTGACGAGGGAAAACGATTGTTGCTTCAATTGCCTTGGTCTCGTTTAAAACGAATACCCGGAGAAAGATTTTGTGCGAAACAAGACTGAAATCTCTTTATAGATTTTCAACGCTGTCCGTTGCAACGGTTATCTTAAGTAAGTATAACAATTTTTGTTTGAACCCAAGACGTTGGCTTCCTCTAGTTTGTATTCCGAGAGTGCTATAACGAAAGTCTTGATAACGTTACTGAAGTAGGAAAGCATGTGTTTGAAGGCTGAACGGTTTAATGGTACACATTATTAAGTATGCTGTGCGTGTTGAGGAAGTACACAAACTCCAAGCATTGCAAATTTACCTTCAAGAATGTTTCACTCTGTTTTGATTCTAACCTCGGTCCTCAAACGACAATATTGAAGGCGGAGTGAACTGGATAAACAAGATTGTCGAAACATTCAAAATAAATGCAGCAAAAGCAAATATTTTTCGTTCTTCCAAATTGCCAATCCACACATTTTGATCTTCATTTCTTGTCCGCCACCCAAGCATTTGTGCTGTTTTAGTTTTAACAAGGACGAAAACTTGAATAAGGCAGAATGAATTTCAAACAAAATTTAATGATTCATGTACTGATTAGTGGCAGTTTCAGTTTGGAAGTGGTAGTATTCCCAATTTGGTTTAATGTACAGCCACTATCTACCTCATAATAACGGGACAAAGGAAGTTGCTATCAATAATCCAGTGTTTGCAGATGAAGTTTTACCGCTTTTAGCGGAGCATGCAGAAAACGGGCTGCCGAAGAAAACAATCTGATGAAGCTTTTAAACGATTCATTAAATCTTTTTCAGCCTCGAAAACTAACAAAAGATATAATGTTTTTGGCCTCGTAGCAAACTTTGCCACGAGGCTTGCTTTGATTGAAGACAATTTTTTTCTAGTTTTATAGCTTGCTTCGAAACAGATTTAATAACTTTCGTAACGTTAGTACGATAGATTATTGTGCATTTAATATGAATTGTTGGGGATGGCGAGGCATTTGAGAAAATTAAAAATATCAACGCAAACCACTTAATATTGCACGAACTTCGTATTGACCAATATTCCGAATATACAGTGAAATAAATAAACACGTATTTCAATCTTCATTTGTTAAAACAATGCTTTACGTTTTGAGGAACTGATATCCATGTCAGCAAATTGAGAGAACCGGAAATTCATATCTTGAATACGAAGCTTAAAATGATTTGTAAATGATTTCGCGCACTTTGCAATGAAACGCGCATAACACTTTCGTCTCTACGATGCAAGTTTGAATTTTGACAGAAACAAATTCAGTGACATTTTTCAAGTATTTATTTAGCAGAATTTATTCTCACTGCGAAATTCGAAAGAGTTTTCTGAGAGACCCAATGCCATTAGACGGTAAAATAAACTTTTTTTAATGCAATTATTTCAAATAGGAAAATCGGGTTGTGCTGATTCACGTATATGTACATAAGGCTGTAAGTATTCCTGTATTGCTAATTTAGACTAATGTAACTTTTATTTATGATCGCGCTTAGAGACTTCACGAACGGCACATCATGAAAACCATAAAACATGAATGTCTAATTGTTCAAATTCGTTGTTTCAAAGCTCTTCGTAGCTGAGTCTTTCGCAAACCCAAACCAGTCTAAGCTTGGTTATATTCAGCCATACTTCGTTCGTGTCTTTCTACCTTAAAAACCTGTTATTTTACTTTGAGTTTTCTTTTAATTAGAAATAAATTTTGCACACTCAAAAATGGCTCAAAATTTCGCGACGTATAGTTTCTTTCAGGAGTGTTGCTATATGTATCTGCAGTTTTCACAAAAGAGTAATTTCCTCTAGAGTGCCGCAGAATATATAGGATGATATCAAAGTCTCGCTGAAAGTTGAGGCTGTTGTGCATGGATCTGATCGAAAGATAAATAACATTTAACTGAAACAAAGACATGTTTAACTCGATCCAAAATAACTTCTTCTGTATTTTACAGTTTCAAAAAAATAAGAGGTCCTGGTTTGAAAGACAAACTGTCCACGAAGATTAAAAAAGAATAAAAAATTTAACTCTTTGTTGTAAATGTGACACTGCTATTTTGATGTCAGCTTTGAAAATTTGGTACTACATCAGGAAACGATGGTATATGAGAATTGGGGACTCAGATTTTTCTTTGCCTCATGCTTGTGTCATGTAGATTTGTTCACCTTTTACATTTATTACCGAGCACAAATTCACCATCTTTGTTCACTTATCAAACGATGCTATAGTTGGTTATCTCCCTATATTTTTCCCACCTGTCAAGGAAGAACACCCATAAATCGTCTAGATCTATTTTGAAAGATTAAAGATGGCTCTGACTTGCCATCAGCCAATTTGTAGGTCAAACAACGATGTAAATTTTCCAAGATCATGTTTATGTGTAACTAAAATTCAATGATGATGAGAAGGAGGTGTTTTAGGCCTAGTTTTAAATTTGCGAAAACGTCAAACGTTGCAAATTACGGGAGACAAACACAGAAGTTAAAAGGACCTAATTAATAGTTGATTTCTTTTGAAATGGGTTTCCTACTTCGATTCGACGTCATCCACCTTCTTACATCTTCATTCAATGCTTGCCGGGTGGTCAATTTAACATCGTTTGAATATCCGAAACTCATTCATTATCTGTACGACGTTTTAGTCATCTTCACGAAACTCGATCTAGCTCCCAAGTATCATTGAAGACGATCCTTGAGTTCAGTTTTTAAAGAGTAAGCTGTTATCACCTGACTTAGTTGATTGGCTGAAAACCCTTTTTGGTTTGAGTAGTAAAACGTATTTGGCATCACTTCAAACCTTCTAAGTTTCAGTAATTTTTCCTATCGTTACAGGTCATTATCTTGATTAAAAGCGAGCCACATGCAAAAAAGTGAAGAGTTCTCAAAACAAAAATGGTAAACTGGGTCTTTGCAGTCTAAACAATTTTAAGTCTGTGGTATTTACATGAATTACCATGCATGAATATCGTGCAGTCATCACACAGTGAGGATAACAGCTAATAAATTCATTTATCTGCATAAAGTTATTGGCCTATCTTTTGTCATTTTTTCCTTTTATTTTGAACAATTTTTATATCGTAAATATATAATTTGTATTGTCTTTTTTAAAGAAAATGCACGAAATCCCGACAGCTATGGGTGGCCCCATTCATATCTCTCGCCTGCTTGGGTGGCGTTTTTATGATGGCGTCGGGATGTCGCACGGGTAATATATGGTCCATTAAAAGCTCTTTATTATTTCTTCTTCTTATAAACAAAGGTTAAAATCGATGAATTTCTCTCACTATAAGATATTTTCACCAACAAATCAAAAATACAACATGAATAATGTAAGTAAAGGAAATGCTATAACAGAGCCGTGGACGGAGTTTGTGGCGTACGTGTCATTTTTCATAATTGTTGCTTTACATGGAGAGGTGAAAGGTAAGGCATTTTCTGACTGTGTTCTTCTCTTCCCCAATAATTGAAAACAGTTGAAAATTGGACGTAAATTTATTTGGATGTTATTCAGAGGCTAGCAATTAAGAAAAGATAAATTAATACGAGAAGACATATTTCACGAGAGCTCTTGTCGAAACTACAAGCCGGTGCTTTCTTCACCGAATATTGATTTTAAAGCTGCGATATTTTTTTTCTTTTTTTTTCACTATCCAACGTGTGTAGAGCTCGTATATCAAAAAGAACTTGTTTACATTGATTTTTGACGAATCTATGGTTAAAATAATTAAAATGTTTTCTTTTTGATGCAAGCAAATTAACAACTGTGCAACAATTCTCTAAAAGCCTGTTCGGTTCATAAAACCATAAAGTTGATGCCATCGAACGTTTCAAAGGCATTATGTTAATTTAACTCATTTAAGTTAGGAAGGAGAAAGGTTTTTTCTTTCTTTGACTAGAAAAAAGACATTTTTTTTTATCCCAAAGAACTTGTCAACAGGTTTTTTTTAGTGCAGCACGCAATGATATCGAACCAAGAATATGTTTCGTGACTAAGGCCGTTGAATTGGAAAACAAATTAATATGCTATGTATGCAATATTTAAACAAAAACTGGATGGATTTTTGATTCATTTTGTAGTTGCTTCCCTTTGATAACTTTGCAAACACTTCTGAGCCTGGGTGGCAAGAATATGAATTATCAACGAAGACTCAAAATATATCTTTTCTCTATAACAGATAAAAGTCTTTGTGGTTTCTTTGTACATAAGCTAAAAATGCAAAAAAAAAGGGAGCTTGAAGTGTTTTCAGGAGATGAAATATGATTAAATTGCATTTTTTTCGTTGAGATTAAACTAATAAACCCAAAGTCTAGGAATACCAGAAACAATCATTTCATTTAATTCTATGGTTTATCATGAGTGTGGTTTTTTTCAGAGGTATTTTCGTAATTTTCCTTCCAATACTGAAACATAAGAAAAACCATGATCTATAATCACAAAACATCTTTTTGACGTTCTGTTAAAAGGACGAGCGTCGCTAGCTCGCACCCCACATTTTCAACTAAATACGTACAAATCACATTGATGGCGGAATCAGAAGCAGCTACGCTTCAAAGCCGGCAAAATTACCATTTTTGTTCTTTCAATTCCCACTTATTTAGCATGTTTATCACAAATAATTACGGCACATGTGACCCCAGGGAGCTAGCCACTCACTTGTTATATCTATCTCTACTTACTATGCCAGCAAGCACAACTCGACAATTTTAAAACGCGCACTTTAATTCTAAGTTCCATGTGAATAATCTTGCTCGGTTAGCAACGAAAGAATTTTCAATTTCAAAAGAAAAAAAAAAGAAAACGAAAGATTTCTATTCCCTAACTGGAGAAAAAATTTACTTTCGAAAAGTAACATAAAATATTCTTAACTCAAAAAAACGTAAATTTCCTGTGGCGAAATAAAGAAAATACAGCCAGTATGAGATCAAAATTGTTCTTGACCCAAAACAACATGTAATCTCTTAATACTGATCGAGTTATCCTTTTACGCTTTTCATTGTAATTTCAACAAGTTGGGGGAGTACGTTATTTCGCGCTAAAGGGTAAGAGACATATTGAGCCAAAGTTTATTTGCAAGTGAAGGCAACTCTATCAACAAATATATCTTCACCTGCAGTCAGTAATGAAGCTTTGTAATGATCTATTTAAATGCAGTGGATAAGGTGTGGCCCCAGGGCTGAAGAGACTCCTGCGGTATATAAGCTTAGTCGAAGTCCATTTCTTTCGTTAATTAAATGTTTAAAGTAGAAGTAAGCTACGCGAAACACAAGACTGATTTCACATCGTTTAGTTTCGATACCTAAATGGTTTTTGACCTGTTTTGGTTTCAGATCAAACCCACGCGGAAAAATATATGAAAAGTTGACGCTAGACTTATTTGGAAGCAGATACCATCTAGCGCTCGGAGTTTCATAAGCAACTTCCTAGCCTTAAGGCTTTTGAAGTTTTGCCACGACGGTCGGGTGCAGGTTTAAATAGCAGTAATCTCATTCGTCCAACACACAGCCGGATAATTTTCTCAAGCAATTTGAGACTTTTTAAGATGTAAAATAGCTGTAGTTTCAAGAAAGAGTTCCGGTGACGCAATAAGGGGCCGGGGAACACATGAATATCCTTGTGACACTCGAGTTCACTGAAACTTCTCGACAATATTAACGACGTTGCGGCAATTTGACAACTTGGAAAACACCAGGTAAGATACGAAACGAAGTGGGTTGGGGGCGCACCTGAAATGTTCCCTACTTGTCACTATAATCATTGTGGAGAAAACGCACATTGGATATGGGTTTGGTTTGTGTTGTATTTTGCATCAAACACAATTTTGACCCTCAGGGGGAGAGAAAACGCATACAACATCAAGTAGAGAAGATCTACAAAGCTTCAACCTTGAACTTGTAGAAGATGCTTGACGTAAAACACACGTGGTCATAGAACAATTCGATATTTTGGCTTTCTAACTTGGTGACGGGACTTTCGTCACGGGGCGCTTTCGAACTTTCCTTCGCGAATTTTCCATTGAAATACAAATAAAACTGGGTTTAAAAACATTGGTAACAAACTGAAAATAATCTTTAAGAATAATAGCAAATACTATTTGTCACAATCTCTAAATTCTTTGGTACACACAAAGTAATTGTTAGAGAACGGGTTTTGCGACGTTCGTCGATTTTGCTCTTCTGCTCAGTTGTATACATTGTGAATGAGTTTCGCATAAATCGAGAAATTTTGGCAGGTATTCACTCAAAGGATTCACTCTTTCCGCTTTCGTTTGGGGAGAAAATCCGTGTACCGAATACAACTTGATGACAAGGCGAAATTGTTGCAAAAGCTTTTCGAAAATGTCTCAAAAGATTTCTATGTTGCGCGATGCGAAGCAAGTCGTCAGATAACGTTTCATCTTATTTTATTATTTATCTTATTTTTTTTCCAGCTTTTTTTAAAACTACACTTGCCAGCAAACAATCTATTGAGAGGTTTAAATTTACGTAGCTGTTGCACATGTTGACATATGCGCAACATTAAACCGATACGAAAATTGAAATTCAATTTGGACATTTTCAAGGGTTTAGCATAAATAATGATGCGCAACGAGGGCGTATTTTAGTTTTAAACACGTTATAAAAAGCACCAAGAGCCGCTAGGCTGTTACCGAAAGCTAAAATCCAGGGTGATTTTCGATCTGGATGAGAAAGCAGTCGCCTATGTTTTGTTTCCATGGTAACAAGAAAGATAAACAGTGTGGTTCCATGCGTGCAGCTGTCGGCAAGGTTGTTTTTAACAACATCCTAGGGGGAAGTGCTATATGCGAACAGCGTCACAAAGCCGAGAGAGTCGACCTTAAATAATAACAATTAATACTCCCTGTCAAGAACTTCATAACAGAAGCTATGTTTCAGTGACAGGCTATGATAAAGAAAAGCAACGAGCTAGCTTAAATTCGGAAAACTTGAGCGCTGGCCAATGTACATCTCGGTCGCAGTGCAATGATACAGAGCTGTAAATGGTGAGTTTTAACACCGAATTAACGTGACCAAGAATGCATCACAAATGGAAAAATAATTGTTTTTACCATACAAAAGTCGATTCAACAGCCAGGATGCGTAACGTTCGCAGACGATTTTCATGGCAACTTAAACAAAACAACTCGACACCCATCACGTACTGGTGAATTTTCAATGCGATAATAACAGAAGGTAGTAAGATCTCTTTACTAAAATGCCGTGCTCCGGTTTTAAATTAATCCGTCAATTTTCTGCGTAGCGTTTCGATCATGCCGGCTTGAGAGGTAAAATTGCTTTTGTTTTTAGCCCGGATATAGCGACACATTTGCAAGCCAAAGCGAAGAAAATAATTCGAACACCGCGTCTCTAACGCAAACTTAGACACTCAAGCACTGAAAATTGGATTCATCTTCAATCACACGTGCTGGTCAAATTGTCACTACAAAGTGCGTCAGTAACCAGTGTTGGGCAAATGCAATGATTCTCACAAGGAAAAAATCCTTTTATCAACAGGTTGAAACACAACGTGCATATCGCTGGAGGTGATGCCTGTTAGACAAGCACCGACGAAGTATGGAGAATTCGACTGATAACTGCCGCAGAATTCCTCCGCGAAGCAAATTCAACGACGAAGAATCAACCGCAGTTTTGCGGCTGATTGTAGAGCAAGAACGTCTGCTTAAAAACCCCGCGAATCCAGTTTTGAACATAAGCAGTGACAAATTGAAAAGACTTCCTCCTTTGAATGGAAAAATGCATGATTCACTCAGCGATTCCGGTTCTGATTCGAACTTCGGATTCGAACCGCATCGGACTCAGAGAAAACACAGATCTGTAGAGGGCGACGTTGTCCTCAGCAAACCAACGCTTCTGAAAGGAAAAGAATTTCGTGGAATCGAGGAGCTTGCGTCCCTAGGCAAGCCGAAAGTTCCGAACATTTATAGCACCCCAAAAATCGCGCGTCCCCGAGACCGCGAGCGGCCGCGCGCGTCTTATGGACGAAACTCTCAAAACCGTAGAAACGGCTCTATAGTGATTCAAGGAGATAAAAGCACGGAGGAATATCACAGTTTTTCTTCGACGGACGTTGCTTTGGACAGGCCGTCAAATCCTACGCCGTTAGAACACGAACATGACTCGAGAGGAGAGAGAGAGACTATTTCGAGAACTTCATGCAACCAAACTATATGTTATGACAGTGACGAAGATAAAATGGATCCGGATACTACAGAGGTCTACGCTTCATACATCAACTGACGGAAAGGTGTCCCGGCGGAGGTTTTCTAGCGATGTAATACTCAAACAGGGTTCACGGATGATGTTCGCTCTTAGTTTATTGCCTCTTCAGTTTCAACATTTTGCCTAGTAAACATGCCGTTTATGGTTGGGATAGGAATATATCTCTGTCTTACGAAAACTAAAATTTAGCCTACCATATTAAAAGAAATCGGGTAAGAATATTATAGAACATTAATTCTGGAGTAACGCAAGTATATTTTTATACGTAATAATAAATAATACCATTTGACAAACAGTCGAAAAAGAAAGCTTTCATCCACTCGAGCTAAGTTATGAGTGTAAAAGAGAAACAATTCAAGCCCCGAATCAGGCCTTTAAGATTAACAAGGAAAACATCTTTTGACTGATATTACACCACGGAGCGATTTAATTAAAATAAGCATCTTCTAGGAATTTACGAACGTTGCAATCTCCTTCCAATATCCAGCAGTCCGTAATAATTTTTTTTTTTTTTTTGCTCCAAAGCAAATATCGTTGATAGAAATGATGAAAGGTTTCTGCCAAAAGAAAAAACATGTCAAAAAAAGTGTCCGCGTGTTCAGGTCTTGCCAGTCGGCATTCTACCAAGCATGTCACTATCTGATTGAAGGTTTTTTTCTTCCTTCAACGTACTATCGACTGGATCTTTTAATTAATTCACTATTATACAGGCTGACACAGCATGTTGTAGACTCTCCCTTCACAATCTGATGTATTCCTTTTTAATTTCAACCTCTACCTCTGCAGTTTGCGTGACTCGTGTGCGGTGATGAGGTAATGTGTTTATTCCACATAGGGCTCAGTATTCGATGATTTGATGACAGAGAACGTAAAAATGTTTATAACAAAAAATTGTAAAAACATGTATCAAGTGTAATGCTACAGATATTAGACTGAATGCCGGAAGGAACATAAAATTTAAAATATATATATACTCTTTTAGCCCTCAGGGCGTATTTTACCGTTACAGTTCCTCGTGTGAGCACAATGTTGAAAAGATGTCTTTGACCTTTACAAGAAGTCAACCGATTTCTTTTCGAAACACTGGGAAGCAGCTTACAGTGACTGCCTTGGACAAAAATAAAACTTGGATATAATAAGCTTGCCGTATTTAAATTATAAAGACGCTTAGCCTTAATGGATCAAATGTCTTAACGGGTGTTTTTGTCATGTAAGCCGGGACATCTCTTTTTATTAATGTTTGTTTAATTGTTCGATGTTTTATATCCTTCTGGCTCAAGCCGAGAATTTCGCTTAAAAGACACCGAAATAAAGTTTATTCCGCAGTTGGCTCGTTTTCGCCAAACATAAAAAGCTAACAATGAGCTCGTTTTTTTTGAGCCATATTTGCTTTCTGTCGTTAACAGTGTGTGGTTAGCTTATATTTGAATTTCACAAGCAAAGCAGCATTTGATTGGTTCTCAGATCAGTCGAAGCTTATGATCAGTTCAACTCACTCAGGGTGAAATAGTTACAGCACGTTTAGTAACGCCTTTTAGCGATACGCACATTCACGGATCTCGCTGTTTCTTGAAGACGATGTTTCAAGTTCTATGACACAGAGTAAAAAGCTACAAGTTGATAACAAAATTCTCAACAAAGAAATGTCCATTAAAGCAATTTGCGCAACAAACCACAAAGGCAGCTGTTTCAACATTTATTTTCCCTCCATATATTGTTGTTTTATCTCAACACAAACTAGCTAATTTAACACACCACTTATCTAAGAATTCACAAAGCTGGAAATTCAAACCTGGAAATCGCTGTTTTAGGCAACGATATCAAATTGAACACAAAATTTGGTTTAAAACATGACATGGACAAGAACCTAAAGTTAATAAAATGGCCGACATACCATTATGACAAGTATAGTTATGTAAATTCGAAAGGAATCGATATTTGCTTTCTGAGCTGCTCTTAAATGTATAGGTTTCAACACCACAAAGCAGCACAGTGCCAAGCCAGCGAGTTTTGTGAAGTGATCATTTTGAGAGTTGAGACTTGTAGCCAGCCATACATCCTTATAATTCAAAACAAAAATCCCAGCCTTCGGGTAAGGCTCTTTCTCAAAAATGAAGAAACATAGATCTTTTACCAATGAAGATAAACTTTTTACGATAACTGCAGAAATTCTCGTCCACTTATTGGCTAATTTTCATTGCCAATAGGCCGACAGACATATGAATTTAAGACTTATCTGTCGACGAGCGAGAGCGGACAGTTTGACAATTTGTTATCGTAAAAAACAAATTGAAGTCAGGTTTTCATGCGTCTATCCTGTTATTAACAATGAATTCCGTCGTAAGATTGTCAAAGTAGTCTGTGGATTCACAGCTACTTTGGCAATGTTACGACGAAATTCACGCTCAATAAGCGGACAGACGCATGAAAAACTGTCGTTGAAGTGCTACCATATAACTCAAGACATCAAACATCCCTCATGAAGTGCATATTGTTTCTTATGCATATAGTTTGTTTAAATAAATATTTAAAACAACAACGTAATGTAATCACCAAAGTTAAAAAGGTACAAAACATGAAGGGAAAAAAATGCTCAAACAATGTGATTGCCTGGTGAAAACTCCGATGATATTTACAGTTTGGTCGATGTTTTCTTATTTAAACTGTCCGGTAGGGCCACCATTTTAATGCCTGTAAGTCTAAAGGCCTGTCAGACGTACTATACAATTAGTTGTCGACAGCTATTTGTAATGGACTCAGTTTTTGTACGATCTGGTTACCTGTTACAAAATCACACATACTGAGACGCAACTTGCACAGTGGGACTTCCAAAACAAAGGCAGGTCAAGATGGACTGGTACGACTTGCTTTGTTTTGGAAATCCCACTGTGCAAGTTGCGTCCCAGTATGTGCGATTATGAACCATGTGACCTGATCGTGTAAAGGGCCTATCGACAACTAACTGTATCCGATGCGAGCATTCCAAGCATCAGAGTGGTCCAAATAGGGTCATCGAGACCTTGGGTCAGCGAGACCGTGGGTCAGCGAGACCGTGGGTCAGCGAGATCTTGGGTCAGCGAGACCTTGGGTCAGCGAGACCTTCGATCAGCGTTACCTTGGGAAACTTTGGGTCAGCGACACCTTGGGTCAAGCGAGACCTTGGGTCAGCGAGACTTTCGATCAGCGGTACCTTGGGAAACCTTGGGTCAGCGGGAGCTTGGGTCAGCGGTACCTTCGGTCAGCGATACCTTGGTTGATCTCGTTGATCATGGCGAGATAACTTCGTTGTCGACAACTACACAACGTTTAAAGATTGAAGGGCAGCCAGGATGAGACTTAACAGGTGATGGGCTCCTGACTTAACAGGAGCCCGCTCCTGGACTTAATCAAAATTACAATACAGAACGTTCCCTGGCTAAAAACAATATTTATTGTTTTTGGGCAACGTTTACACAACATATCGCAAATTAATTTAAAAAATTCTTGAACTCGAATGAAAAGGCAATTTCAAAACGATCGACTATGGCCTCGCAATGTCGAAGATTTTGCAGCCGGTTCAGTGCCGCTTCGATAGAGACCTTAAGATCCACGTTACGTTTACCGCAAATGTGTAACTGCGGTTTGAGGTCAGAAGTTTGCCGGTGACCGTTCGGACATTTGTCGATTTAGATTGTAGTTAACAGGCCATTTGAAGGATCCGGTCACATGGTACGGAATAAGTTATGCAAAGACGCAAATAACGCAGTGAGACTTTCAAAACAAAGGAAAGTAGCGCTGGACTGTTACGAGTTCCTTTGCTTTGAAAGTACCACTGCGTTATTTGCGTCCCAGCATAATTTATTCCGTACCATGTGACCGGATCCTGCAAAGGGCCTATTGTAGTAGATGGGAGCTAATGGAAATCATCAATGTCTGGACGAGTGACCTCTAGCCGTTTGCCGTTTGCGGTAGACGTGGATCTAAAAATACAGGTGCTGCAACAGTTGTAATAGAAATATGCTGGTATGCAAGGATAACTTCGTGTTATTCATGTGATTTACCTTCAACTGAAAAGAACTGAAAAGAGTTTTAAAAATTCTGGTTAGCACATCGTGCCAAAAAGTACACCGGAGAATCTACTTCGGATATAAAACAACAACATCGATCATATATCTTTCTACTACTCTGTCATTAAGTAACAATTTCATTGAAGAAGAGTCTGTGGTAGGTCCTTGGAAAGTTGCGTCCATATTCATTTCATATCACGTCTTTTTTATGTTGCGAAGTCGTATTGATTCAGCGGTAGCCTGGTCGCGTGTTGGTCAGTATCAATACACAAAAACAAAACAAGTAAGCAGAAAATTTAGGCTAAATTTTTCAAGATGCCAAAACAGCGACGTATAGCTCCCCTAACTTCTAAATCATTTCCTTCGTTAAGTTAGGTAAAAAGGAAACAGCTCGTTTTCGTCTGGGATGTTTTTCCGATTTCTCGCTGGAAGTAGAACTGCCGTATTCCATTTCGAGTTCAGAAATAACTGGCATGACATGAACAGAGGTATTTTTCAAACTTTCACTTTGCTCTTCCGGTGAAACTGTTCGACTCTTCTTTGAACGTTTGCAGTCTTTCTCTGTAGTGCCTTCTTTAAGTAATCTTGAGGTGATATATTTGCAATCCATTGAGAGCCTTGATTTGTTTTGGGATACTTCATCAGGAGAGTTTTCTCCTTCCTGCTGTCGATCAATTGCCTGTGGAAGGCTAAAAGCTTTGTGGAACGTTAATTTCTTGTGACCTGTATAATCTTCTGCAGTTTCTTTGGACTTTTTGCCCTTATTGTCCGACATTTTACCAGCATTTTCGGCTCTCCCGCTTTTCGAAGTATTTCTGGTGTCATTTCCACTTTGAGGATTCCTATCCAATCCAAATTCTAATAGAGCAACTCCTTTTTCCCTTAAAATAATCATTTTCTCTTTCTCGGTTTTGAGTAAAAGCTTGTGCCATCGTGTTTTTCTGTCCTCAGCAATGCCTTGCTCTTTCTTTGCGTAAAACCATGCTGTGCCCCACCGCCGGCACTCGCTTTTCGTGGCAGACTTGAACGACTTATGAGACTGCAGTACATCTTCCTCTTCAAGGTAAGGAAAACTGCTTTTCGCGCTCAAATCCTTCGAGGTCTTTCTAACCGAGCCTCCAGTCTGTTTCTTGCCTGATCTTCGTGGAGGGCGAGAGGTTTTCTCTAATGTAGGATCGAAAGCCAGTGAGGCAGAGCCACCAAATGACTTCTGGTTCATCGGTATCTGCGTGTTAGCTTCTGGCAACGGCGTCCTCAGTAAAAGCCGCCTTTCACGCGAGGATGAAAAAGAATTGCGCTGACGGAGTTGCTTCTCTCGTTCAAATCTAAGCCTGTCTCTCTGCAAGTTGTTCAGTTCTTTAATCACTTTTCTCTCTTCCTCTGCATGGTAAAGAAACTTTCGCGCCCTTCTCTTTTCAAAATCAACGTTTAATGTGCGGAAGTTGTCTTCATCCACTCGACTTTTAAGATCCAGCCATTCGCTGGCTTCTCGCTTGCCTCGCGCAGAGTCTCCAGAAGTGAGGTATAACTGCAATATTTCTGATTCCATTTTTATCCAATATACACGCGAGGTGATTTCTAAACGCGAGTCAACCACGAACTGCACAAAAAGTGTGTTGTTGGAATAAGATCACAACTGAATCTCTTCAACTGCTGGTTTCTTTAAAACTACACGCCGTTGTGTTGACATTTTAGCAAACTTCAACATCTGTTTGGTTACTAGGGAAAGAAAACAAACAAATCGGCGTGTCGTGTTTGCATACCCAGGCACGCATCACTCAAGAGGTTTCTAAAGCATTGTCTGTACAGACCCCGCTAAACAAAAGTACTCCGGTGATTAAACAAAATGAAAAAGAGAAGGAAGCAATTAATTATTTCCCAAGTGGGGCCATCAGTGAATGTAGAACTCTTAATGATTACAAAAGCCAGCGACTCTGGCGGCTTTCACCTAAGTACACTTGCTGTCAATTTATCTGTTGTATGCTCTACGGTGCAGCTCTCTTATAAGACCTCTACGCCCTTGAAATGCGGACCTTGAAGCAAGAAAAATTAGCCTGCAATGCTCAAAACATGAGTGCGAAAAACGTGAAAAACAACCACAAAGGACAGACTAAGAAAGATTTTTTCCTCTTTGTAATGATAATCATCTTATAAACCTCTTTAAACGAAAGAAAAAATTAACGAGGCTTTGTGGTGGAGAAAGATCTTTTTGACAGGTGAGGCCAGTGGCTCAAAATAGTTTCCATCACTTACCAAGGCATTACTATCACTCTTTATCAGCTAGTGCAACAATCATGGCACAAATGAAAAGAACTGCCCAATCACTAGTAAATACGTTGTTATCATTTTTGTGACACAATGGGCTATAACAACAGTATGACCTGTTAAACACACCCTTTACTTTAGTCTTAAATGCTAATTGAACAAAACGGCATGGTGAATAAGACACAACTTATACACTGTATGGGGTTCAGGTTCACCTTAAGTTTTCGCAAATTTGAAGAGCGCACAAAGACAAGCTGACAAATTTGCCCAGCTTGTAATATATATGTTGCCACTTTTGCGCGCAAGACATTTTGTGAAAGGCATTCCACCTTAAAAATTTGATAGCGGATTTTTCTTTTCCTTTTTCGACTTCTTACGATTAGTAACCGCTTAAATAAAACACCTTTAAAACCTTGAAACTTCTTAAAAACTGCAACATGCATCATGATACAGTGAACGTTTACAGCTTTGCGCGGCTGCTTCTGTTTCTGCAAATCAATTTACTAATGTCCACGTTGACACAATTGTTAGGGTTGCCGCGGTTATTTCTACTGCGGAAATCACTCGACCAGTTAATAGACTCAAGCATTCAGCATTCAGCGTTCAAAGTCGTCGGTTTCCATTCAGAAACGGTCTTAATTACACGGCAAATAAGATGATTAAATTCTTTGCAATAGCTTTCCTATGATCATTCCTTTGGAAATAAAGGCCGTTAATTGACGATGAAATCCTTGTGAGCTTCGCTTAAGTAATGTTTGTTTAACGGGCAGAGGTATCAAGACAAGATTTCTCTCTAGATACATAGAAAAATACCGTGTTATGTATCACGTAAATGTAAATTGATTGCATCGAAAGCCGGCTCGCAATATAAGGTCTTCGAATCTTACGGGATTGAGACAGCTATAGAGTTCAGCCTTACAAAATCCGAAAACAGTTCTTTCAGCCTTGACACTAGAATAAAGAATATTAAACAGTCATGTTCATTTGTGCTAGCATAATACAAAAGCATTACGCATAAAAACAAGCTGTGGTCGTCTGAACAATTGCAGCTTAATCTCCGCCTTGAGATTAACGTGCAAATGAGGTCTAATTAGTCAGGACACTCTAAAAGCGAAGCTAATTTTCATAAGCAAATCGTTTGGTATATATATCATTTATTACCAAGGCGTTAGCTCAACCTTGCACGAATGTGTGGCCCTTAATCAAGAGCAAATAGAGAAGAACTTTTCTAGAAGAAAACTTTGTTTAAAAGTGTGTTTTTCTCGGGATGGCTGAAGCGCCAAAGTTCTTCAATGTGTAAAGGTTTTACCATTACCAACTCGCGTAGCAACCAACGACGGAATAGATGAACAACAGTAACAACAAAGTGACAGCACCGAAGTTTGTCGATTGAATTGTCGCTTTGCGCGCTGAAACAACTGAATGTGCAGCGTTGGCTCAACGTAACAACGTACAAAGAGACGATTTGTTAAAGTAATGTGGTGTTTATTTGCCAAAATTGTTTATTAAACCATTACAATTCCTGGAAAGTAATGATTCCGCAAGGCAGAATAAACAAATTAATGGACGCTTCGACTTCGAGCAGAAAGTACAAACAGCGTGAGGGAGAGAATGTTACTTTAGGCAGCGTTGTTAGCCGGTTAAATTTAGCCAGTGAAAAGATAGTCGCTAACAACGTAAAGAAAGTAGCCAATATGGAGAGGTTACACCAAGCTAGCACGGTACACGAATCTTCGACATCTGGAGAAGTAAGAGATCCTCACGTGGTCATCTTTGAAATGAAGCCCATGCGAAAAAGTTTGCAAAGGCTATTGAAAAATGACAGTCGTAAAACACCATGTGCCGAAGGAAAATTGAAGCAACTTTCAACAAGAAAACAAACCCGAGATGAGCGAGGCAGCTCGGCAAAGTCTTTAGCAAGGGTTTCAAACTCTTCAGCTCATACAGAAGTTTTTACAAGGAGAATTGAAAAGGAGAAAAAGTGCTGTAGAAGAGAATCGCGAGCTGCATCATCAAACTCCAAGAAACAAATGCCAAGCTGCCTAAATGAGTTCACAAGGAATGTTTATAGTCGACACATGGCCACTCCAACACTTCGCATTACTGTGGAAAATGACGTTGAAGATTCTGCAGAAATGGACTTAGAGAAGAATTCTACATCAATAACATGCACAACTGTTAAAAACGAGACTCCGATTATACCAGAAATTGACATTAATGACAAATCGGATTTGGAAAACTCTAACTGCGGCAACGAAGAAGCGTCTTTTATCACAGATAAGGCAGAACATAGAGAATTAGATCTCGAAAAGATACCCCCTCCGGAAGAGATGTCATTGAAAGATAAGGAGGTGCTCAACAAATTCACTGATCCACAGTTGAAAGAATCGCTGCAAAATATAATCAAGACACGAAGAACCAGTGTGCGTTTTGTAAGATCCGAGGCAGGATACGACATAGCAAATCTTGAGAAAACAATTTGTGAACAACAAGATGCAACTGCTGATCAATATCGGCACGAACAACTGGAACGATTATCGGGAAACGACAGCGCAAGCGAGGGCTTGCAACACAGCGGCGTGCGAAGTGTTAAGTCAGCGAATTTTCTGCGAGTTTCGGTAAACCGCGAGCGCTCAACGAGCGCGGGCGCGGGAACTGCGACCTCCAAGAGAAGCCACATTCTGACCAGTTCTACGCAACCTCGAGCGCGCACACGAAAATTTGCTTGTCAAGAACAAGTTCCCACAGAAAGGGGCATCATGTCTGCGAGGTCGCGGGTAAGCACCACGTCATTTCAAACGCAAAGAAACGTAAGCTCTCCTATCCTTAGAAGGCGAAAGCCCATAATACAGACATTAGAGACAAGAGTCATTCGGCCTGCTACTTCCAAGAAATACGTACCCAACTTGACTTATAAAAAGGTCCCACGCAAGCAATCTGCGCTCTCTTGCCAGGAAATTTCTCAGCACAGAGACCAAGCCAAAAACTTGGCCCAAGTAAATATGATCCGAGAGTTTCTATTGATGTACGCTAAAGTGACAACAAAGAAGGACGAGGCACTTCCTGTACGCATGCCAGTTCGTATGATGAGTCAGACACCCGAGTTTGTCATCAAGAGCGCCATTGGTCAGTTCTTAACGCGCGCTTTTCCGTCTGGGGAAAGGGAGGAATGGACTGGACTGGGTAACCAGTGGACGAAGGAGCAATATGAAGAGCAACAGCGTTCCAAGTTGTTGAGGATTAAAATTTGTATGAAACATTTGGCTTCTGTAGCGTAATATACGCAAGCAGTGCTCTTTATAGTGAGTTCACTTTCCAAGTGAACCAAAAAAAGCTAGCTTGAGATTTCATTGGTAAACATGAAATGTAACAAATGTAACATTCTTGCATTGCTTTCTATTGTTTTCGTTCCCAATGCAAATCATGATGTCCCCACGGGTCAAGTGTCTGCATGATATACATTTTCTATTTTCGCGCGTATTTATACGTATTTTTAGCTACGGTTTCGTTATTTCTAAAATAGCTACAAACGGCCGTTCGAGCAAATTGTATTACGTACGTATCCACGATCTGTCCATTTCCTACCTGATCATTCTGGTGGAATTTCTGTAAGTCGTGTACGTTATGGTTTTCTATGATATTTTGTCCTGTTTCCTTCACTTATTACTGTTGTATTTATTTTCTATTTGCTTGTCATTTTTCCTAGTCAAACTCGTATTCGTGTAACAGATCGATAAAGTCTTGCGATGTTTGAAGTACAGTACCAGTTTGATTCCTACTCAATCAGTGCTACGGCGAAACAGCGATAACAAAAAAGACTTAGTAAAATAATTTCTATGTGCCTCAATTCATTATTTCAGTCAGATCATTGCTCCATTGCCGGTTGACCAAGTCATGCAACTTACTTTTTCTAATGTTGATTTGTTAGAACAGATATCACTTCATGTCAAATAGTTTAATTCACCGTCGAGAATAATCTTTATAAATGGTGTTCAGAAAATGTATGTTTAAGATAAAAAAAAAAGTTGAAGAATTTTTGCGCACATAGTGTAAAATTTGATAACAATAACACAAACTGGCAGGAAACTTTTAGCAAAATAACAGTTTTTTTGCTCTACAATGCAGTATTTTTTAGTCTTCTAATTTTAGGAACAATGATTAATTAACCTTAGTTCATAAGCAAAAATACCTGGAGAAGATAAAAACCGTTGTCTTTATTTGTTTTTCAGGCTCTGTTTCGAATCCTTTATGTCCTTGATGCCACCAAACCAATAGTTTATTTTCGTATAACATTTGATTTCCAGTGGCGAAAAAACAAGCCATGAAACCTTGTGCTCATTTCTCCATTCCTAACTCAGTTTTCAACTGATTCCGCTGTTTCCAAAAGGACGTAGAAGCAGCAATTTTGTAAGAATCTTAATCAAGAGAACAAGACTTTTAAATTTGAAAGACATGTTTCGGCAACTCCCGTGTCATCGTCAGTTTACGAATGGAATTACAAAGATTCCGCTGTTTATAATTTAGAGTCTAGGACTCGGTTATTTGGATTAAAACATTAAACTTTTAACCTACCGGAGAAAGATGCAAAGACATGAATCATTCATTACAGTTATACAAACAAATTAAAGGCGTTCGAATCCCGGAGGGGTACCCCCTTATATGGGCTATACAGGTATGTGCGGCCCCAAAGGGTATGGTTTTTCGACGTTTTAGTCATAAATAGGGTATCAAATTTGGCTTATTTTGGCCATTTTGGTCATAAATAGGGTATGGTTTTTGTACTCTAGCCTCAATATGGGTATGTTTGTAAGAAACCAAAAGAAAATTAACAAAAGCCCTTCACAAATTATGTTTACGGTAATTTAACTTTGGTGTGAGCACGTCTGAAACACGATTTTGATGTAAGGCTCAGGTCATTAATAGGGTTTCGAATTTTTGGTCAGGTCATAAATAGGGTAGGGAATATCGCAGATTTTGGTCATAAATAGGGTAAGGGTTTTGGGAAGCGGGCCGCACACCCCGCCACCCAATTTTTCTGGGAGTACCCCTCCCACCCCCGGGGGGTTCGAATCCCGTTCAGGCCTGAATTTTTTCAGGCTTTTAACTTTCATCTGAAGCCCAGGATAGTATGTACGAAGTTTACAACGAAATGCTATCGTATCTTCTTGCGATCGTATCTTCTTGCGAGTTTTGAAATTTCTTGGTCGTCCAGTACTCTTTCCTACAGTTTGAGAAGAACGCGTGACGAGTCTAAAGCTCCAGGCGTTGGGTTTCAAGCCTCGCGCGATCGTGCATTTTCGTACGTCACAAAATCTGGGTCAATAAAGGTCCGAAGGTTTTGTGATTTGCAAAAAATTTTCTTCGTTGACACGGAGTCTGTTTAAAAGTCCACACAGAGTGGAATAGTAATTACTTGCATTGAGAAGAGCTCAAAATGGTAGTGTCACAAGAGGTCTTTGGCAAAACAGAATCCGGGGAGGAAGTTATCAAATACACGATCCAAAACAGCAATGGACTGGAGCTGGACGTGATATCGTTTGGAGCTACTTTCGTTTCATTGAAGTGCCCTGATAGGTAAGGGATCAAAGTCCTCGGTGTCTCACTTTCTATATGGGCGTTTTTACCACGTGAATAGCTTTTATTTCCAGTTAACTTTAACACGTAAAGTAAAGAATCCATTCGGTGCAGTTCACCCAGATTCACCTGAAATTTGGCTTTGGGATTCACGCCATTCAGAATGTTGGGAACTTAGTAGCGGTGAAGTGGGTTCCAGTCATTTTAATCTCTGAAATAAGAAATTAGCCTTCAGTTCGGCGCAAACCGTCATTTTATTTTCACTGTTAATGTTTTCTATTATTTTCGATACGAAAACTTTTGTAATTTAGATAACATCGAAAGCAAATCCGTTCGATTCGATTGCTTTGGATGGGGGTATAACCAAGTTTGTTTTTCTGCGTACAGGGGGGGCCTCCCCTAGATCCGACACTGGTGATGTCGAAAAAAATTGTCCAAATCTCTTTGGTTTGGCAAGTTCTCGTGAAAAATGCGCCATTTTTTCATGATCATGAAACGTGAAATATGTTATTTCCGGTGATTTGTGTAAGGACGATATTTTAAACGTGATTTGTATCCCCTCCCCAGATAAGGTAAATAAAATTCTGTAAGGGCTGATCTGCACTAGCCGATAAAATCGCAATTGTCTCAGACAAAATCCAAGGACAAATTTTGTCGTGACAATTTTTGTCTCATCTGTCGCATCCGCATTGACATGGTTAAAGTCTTCAAATTGTGTCGTCGGATGGCAACTGGCGTGTTCAAAAATTGCTCCATTCTCAAAGCGTCTCCCTGCAACATGTGGTTAGCCAAACTGATCATCATAAGGGGGGATGTTCCAGCGCCTTACAGAATTCGGTGGGTTGTTTATATAAAGGATAGCTTGCCGTTGGGTTTTTTTTTTTCCATGAACCATTAGGATTGATTTTGTCAAGTCGCGACAAACCATCCGCCCTTGTAGAACGTTGGTGATGAAAAAAATTTGTCTAAATAAACAAGTTTTCTGCTACTGCGGGTCGGCCCTTAGCAGGTGAATAAAATTCTTCAACCGAGTACTACTCGTGCATACAGTGCTGAACATTGCAGCTACAATGTTCATTATTTTTTACATGTAGGGTTCATATCATGATCATTCATTTCTTGGTTGGCTGGAGAAAGTGAATTCTGCTTGTGATCTCTGTTGCAAATTGGCCTATTTAACCTGTGGATGCCTCTTTAGTAAACAAAAAATATATTAATTTGCATATTCTGCTTGGTCACTAGGTAACCAACAGTCCCATCAAAATATTTAATCCATTAGGTGCATGTAAATTTAGGCTTCGGCAAATAATTCTGGGCAAATGCACCTTACGACCAGTGTCAACTGCACCTGACATACTTACTGCTGATAGCATTTTTCAGAGTTGAAATTTTTTACTAGCCTAGGCTGGTTTTCATGATGAAAAAACTTCATGGCAAACTATCAAATTTATAAGAAAAAATGACATGCATCTTTAGTTTTTACATGTCTAGTATTAAAATGCCCCAATATTCATTTGCGCAGGAAAAAGTAAAATTTAATGTGCATGTATATTTAGTTTAAAGCCAAGCCAGTGTCACGCAACATTAAAACTTAATATGCAATTATGTTATTGTGCAACAAATGCTGGAGATCATAGGGGGTACTCCTTTACATGGTGATATACTCTGTAGGTGCTGTATGAATGGCTCCAAAGTGTATACTGCAACACCCTATTTCTGAACAAAATTTTGTTCAAAAAATAGGGTGTGGTTTTTGCACTTCACAATGCTTTTATCATCGGTCTGAATGAAGAAGAAGAAACATGGTTACCGTATTTATTTAAGGCTCAGGTCTTCAATAGGGTATCAATGTTCTTCTTTCATCAGACCGATGATAAAAGCATTGTGAAGTGCAAAAACCACACCCTATTTTTTGAACAAAATTTTGTTCAGAAATAGGGTGTTGCAGTATACACTTTGGAGCCATTCATACAGCACCTACAGAGTATATCACCATGTAAAGGAGTACCCCCTATGATCTCCAGCATTTGTTGCACAATAACATAATTGCATATTAAGTTTTAATGTTGCGTGACACTGGCTTGGCTTTAAACTAAATATACATGCACATTAAATTTTACTTTTTCCTGCGCAAATGAATATTGGGGCATTTTAATACTAGACATGTAAAAACTAAAGATGCATGTCATTTTTTCTTATAAATTTGATAGTTTGCCATGAAGTTTTTTCATCATGAAAACCAGCCTAGGCTAGTAAAAAATTTCAACTCTGAAAAATGCTATCAGCAGTAAGTATGTCAGGTGCAGTTGACACTGGTCGTAAGGTGCATTTGCCCAGAATTATTTGCCGAAGCCTAAATTTACATGCACCTAATGGATTAAATATTTTGATGGGACTGTTGGTTACCTAGTGACCAAGCAGAATATGCAAATTAATATATTTTTTGTTTACTAAAGAGGCATCCACAGGTTAAATAGGCCAATTTGCAACAGAGATCACAAGCAGAATTCACTTTCTCCAGCCAACCAAGAAATGAATGATCATGATATGAACCCTACATGTAAAAAATAATGAACATTGTAGCTGCAATGTTCAGCACTGTATGCACGAGTAGTACTCGGTTGAAGAATTTTATTCACCTGCTAAGGGCCGACCCGCAGTAGCAGAAAACTTGTTTATTTAGACAAAATTTTTTTCATCACCAACGTTCTACAAGGCGGATGGTTTGTCGCGACTTGACAAAATCAATCCTAATGGTTCATGGAAAAAAAAAAACCCAACGGCAAGCTATCCTTTATATAAACAACCCACCGAATTCTGTAAGGCGCTGGAACATCCCCCCTTATGATGATCAGTTTGGCTAACCACATGTTGCAGGGAGACGCTTTGAGAATGGAGCAATTTTTGAACACGCCAGTTGCCATCCGACGACACAATTTGAAGACTTTAACCATGTCAATGCGGATGCGACAGATGAGACAAAAATTGTCACGACAAAATTTGTCCTTGGATTTTGTCTGAGACAATTGCGATTTTATCGGCTAGTGCAGATCAGCCCTTACAGAATTTTATTTACCTTATCTGGGGAGGGGATACAAATCACGTTTAAAATATCGTCCTTACACAAATCACCGGAAATAACATATTTCACGTTTCATGATCATGAAAAAATGGCGCATTTTTCACGAGAACTTGCCAAACCAAAGAGATTTGGACAATTTTTTTCGACATCACCAGTGTCGGATCTAGGGGAGGCCCCCCCTGTACGCAGAAAAACAAACTTGGTTATACCCCCATCCAAAGCAATCGAATCGAACGGATTTGCTTTCGATGTTATCTAAATTACAAAAGTTTTCGTATCGAAAATAATAGAAAACATTAACAGTGAAAATAAAATGACGGTTTGCGCCGAACTGAAGGCTAATTTCTTATTTCAGAGATTAAAATGACTGGAACCCACTTCACCGCTACTAAGTTCCCAACATTCTGAATGGCGTGAATCCCAAAGCCAAATTTCAGGTGAATCTGGGTGAACTGCACCGAATGGATTCTTTACTTTACGTGTTAAAGTTAACTGGAAATAAAAGCTATTCACGTGGTAAAAACGCCCATATAGAAAGTGAGACACCGAGGACTTTGATCCCTTACCTATCAGGGCACTTCAATGAAACGAAAGTAGCTCCAAACGATATCACGTCCAGCTCCAGTCCATTGCTGTTTTGGATCGTGTATTTGATAACTTCCTCCCCGGATTCTGTTTTGCCAAAGACCTCTTGTGACACTACCATTTTGAGCTCTTCTCAATGCAAGTAATTACTATTCCACTCTGTGTGGACTTTTAAACAGACTCCGTGTCAACGAAGAAAATTTTTTGCAAATCACAAAACCTTCGGACCTTTATTGACCCAGATTTTGTGACGTACGAAAATGCACGATCGCGCGAGGCTTGAAACCCAACGCCTGGAGCTTTAGACTCGTCACGCGTTCTTCTCAAACTGTAGGAAAGAGTACTGGACGACCAAGAAATTTCAAAACTCGCAAGAAGATACGATCGCAAGAAGATACGATAGCATTTCGTTGTAAACTTCGTACATACTATCCTGGGCTTCAGATGAAAGTTAAAAGCCTGAAAAAATTCAGGCCTGAACGGGATTCGAACCCCCCGGGGGGTGGGAGGGGTACTCCCAGAAAAATTGGGTGGCGGGGTGTGCGGCCCGCTTCCCAAAACCCTTACCCTATTTATGACCAAAATCTGCGATATTCCCTACCCTATTTATGACCTGACCAAAAATTCGAAACCCTATTAATGACCTGAGCCTTACATCAAAATCGTGTTTCAGACGTGCTCACACCAAAGTTAAATTACCGTAAACATAATTTGTGAAGGGCTTTTGTTAATTTTCTTTTGGTTTCTTACAAACATACCCATATTGAGGCTAGAGTACAAAAACCATACCCTATTTATGACCAAAATGGCCAAAATAAGCCAAATTTGATACCCTATTTATGACTAAAACGTCGAAAAACCATACCCTTTGGGGCCGCACATACCTGTATAGCCCATATAAGGGGGTACCCCTCCGGGATTCGAACGCCTTTAATTTGTTTGTATAACTGTAATGAATGATTCATGTCTTTGCATCTTTCTCCGGTAGGTTAAAAGTTTAATGTTTTAATCCAAATAACCGAGTCCTAGACTCTAAATTATAAACAGCGGAATCTTTGTAATTCCATTCGTAAACTGACGATGACACGGGAGTTGCCGAAACATGTCTTTCAAATTTAAAAGTCTTGTTCTCTTGATTAAGATTCTTACAAAATTGCTGCTTCTACGTCCTTTTGGAAACAGCGGAATCAGTTGAAAACTGAGTTAGGAATGGAGAAATGAGCACAAGGTTTCATGGCTTGTTTTTTCGCCACTGGAAATCAAATGTTATACGAAAATAAACTATTGGTTTGGTGGCATCAAGGACATAAAGGATTCGAAACAGAGCCTGAAAAACAAATAAAGACAACGGTTTTTATCTTCTCCAGGTATTTTTGCTTATGAACTAAGGTTAATTAATCATTGTTCCTAAAATTAGAAGACTAAAAAATACTGCATTGTAGAGCAAAAAAAACTGTTATTTTGCTAAAAGTTTCCTGCCAGTTTGTGTTATTGTTATCAAATTTTACACTATGTGCGCAAAAATTCTTCAACTTTTTTTTTTATCTTAAACATACATTTTCTGAACACCATTTATAAAGATTATTCTCGACGGTGAATTAAACTATTTGACATGAAGTGATATCTGTTCTAACAAATCAACATTAGAAAAAGTAAGTTGCATGACTTGGTCAACCGGCAATGGAGCAATGATCTGACTGAAATAATGAATTGAGGCACATAGAAATTATTTTACTAAGTCTTTTTTGTTATCGCTGTTTCGCCGTAGCACTGATTGAGTAGGAATCAAACTGGTACTGTACTTCAAACATCGCAAGACTTTATCGATCTGTTACACGAATACGAGTTTGACTAGGAAAAATGACAAGCAAATAGAAAATAAATACAACAGTAATAAGTGAAGGAAACAGGACAAAATATCATAGAAAAACCATAACGTACACGACTTACAGAAATTCCACCAGAATGATCAGGTAGGAAATGGACAGATCGTGGATACGTACGTAATACAATTTGCTCGAACGGCCGTTTGTAGCTATTTTAGAAATAACGAAACCGTAGCTAAAAATACGTATAAATACGCGCGAAAATAGAAAATGTATATCATGCAGACACTTGACCCGTGGGGACATCATGATTTGCATTGGGAACGAAAACAATAGAAAGCAATGCAAGAATGTTACATTTGTTACATTTCATGTTTACCAATGAAATCTCAAGCTAGCTTTTTTTGGTTCACTTGGAAAGTGAACTCACTATAAAGAGCACTGCTTGCGTATATTACGCTACAGAAGCCAAATGTTTCATACAAATTTTAATCCTCAACAACTTGGAACGCTGTTGCTCTTCATATTGCTCCTTCGTCCACTGGTTACCCAGTCCAGTCCATTCCTCCCTTTCCCCAGACGGAAAAGCGCGCGTTAAGAACTGACCAATGGCGCTCTTGATGACAAACTCGGGTGTCTGACTCATCATACGAACTGGCATGCGTACAGGAAGTGCCTCGTCCTTCTTTGTTGTCACTTTAGCGTACATCAATAGAAACTCTCGGATCATATTTACTTGGGCCAAGTTTTTGGCTTGGTCTCTGTGCTGAGAAATTTCCTGGCAAGAGAGCGCAGATTGCTTGCGTGGGACCTTTTTATAAGTCAAGTTGGGTACGTATTTCTTGGAAGTAGCAGGCCGAATGACTCTTGTCTCTAATGTCTGTATTATGGGCTTTCGCCTTCTAAGGATAGGAGAGCTTACGTTTCTTTGCGTTTGAAATGACGTGGTGCTTACCCGCGACCTCGCAGACATGATGCCCCTTTCTGTGGGAACTTGTTCTTGACAAGCAAATTTTCGTGTGCGCGCTCGAGGTTGCGTAGAACTGGTCAGAATGTGGCTTCTCTTGGAGGTCGCAGTTCCCGCGCCCGCGCTCGTTGAGCGCTCGCGGTTTACCGAAACTCGCAGAAAATTCGCTGACTTAACACTTCGCACGCCGCTGTGTTGCAAGCCCTCGCTTGCGCTGTCGTTTCCCGATAATCGTTCCAGTTGTTCGTGCCGATATTGATCAGCAGTTGCATCTTGTTGTTCACAAATTGTTTTCTCAAGATTTGCTATGTCGTATCCTGCCTCGGATCTTACAAAACGCACACTGGTTCTTCGTGTCTTGATTATATTTTGCAGCGATTCTTTCAACTGTGGATCAGTGAATTTGTTGAGCACCTCCTTATCTTTCAATGACATCTCTTCCGGAGGGGGTATCTTTTCGAGATCTAATTCTCTATGTTCTGCCTTATCTGTGATAAAAGACGCTTCTTCGTTGCCGCAGTTAGAGTTTTCCAAATCCGATTTGTCATTAATGTCAATTTCTGGTATAATCGGAGTCTCGTTTTTAACAGTTGTGCATGTTATTGATGTAGAATTCTTCTCTAAGTCCATTTCTGCAGAATCTTCAACGTC
>JAHPZR010056252.1:120000-135705 GCA_019787425.1 Platygyra sinensis | reverse complement strand
ACGCGTCGGAGAGATTCAAGAAGGTACCGAAAAGAATGACTGGTATTGGACTGAAAGTAAAAATAACATTGCTGATTGGTTAACACGTGGTAAAAGACCAATCGACATTGATATCAATAGTAGCTGGCAGGCAGGACCTGACTTTCTCAGATTACCTGAAAGCGAGTGGCCGATAACTCAAACACCTACAACAGTAGCAAAGCTACCAGAGACTATCAAGACATCTATCAATATTGTGAACAAAATTGAAGAAGACACACTGGCAAAGCGAATCAACATTGATAATTACTTGAATTTTGAGAAGCTGCTAAAAGTGACAGCAAGAGTACTGGCAATGTACCAGAAGGTGCCGAGAACTACATTCAAGAATGTAACTAAAGTACTAACACCCGAAGATATTACAAATGCAGAACAATTCTGGATTTTACAAGCACAGAAAATTATGCACGAAGACTTGAAAAAAGAAAAATATAAACGCCTCTGTCCTCGAAAACGTAACGACGGAATATATACAGTGGGAGGACGTAGTCAGCGATGGATGGAAATGAGCTACAATAAACAGGATCTCATATTGCTACCCTATGAGCATCGTTTCTCGAAACTCTATGCGGAACACATACATCAAAGAGGACACCTTGGGGTACTATCAACAGCCAGTAAAATTCGATCACGATTCTGGATAATTAGACTACTTAAACTGGTTAAATACATCAAGAACAACTGCATTGTCTGTAGAAAAATAGAGAAAAAACTGGGCGAACAGATAATGGGTAAACTACCAATAGAAAGATTAAAACCAGCACCAGCATGGGATTCTACAGCTCTCGACTTTTTTGGTCCATTTAAAGTAAAAGATGAAGTAAAGAAAAGAACGACGGGAAAAGCATACGGATTGATATTCAATTGTCTCGCAACAAGAGCTGTTCATGTAGATGTTTCGCCTGATTACAGTACAGAGAAATTCCTAATGGTACTACGACGTTTCGTGTCTATTAGAGGCTATCCATCGAAACTATACTCAGACAATGGAGCTCAGCTTGTTGCAGCCAATAAAGAATTAAAGAAAGTAGTAAAAGATCTAGACTCGAAATCGCTTCAACAGTTTGGAGTAACACAAGGTCTCAAATGGATCTTCTCGTCAGCTGACGCTCCATGGCAGAATGGTATATCTGAAGCACTTATTAAATCAGTTAAGAGAGCAATTACATTAGCTATTGGCGAAAGTGTGATGACATTTTCCGAGTTGCAGACTGTTTGCTTTGAGGCTGCTAACTTGATAAACGAAAGACCGATAGGTAGACACCCAACCTCACCGGATGACGAATCTTACTTATGCCCTAATGATCTCTTGCTTGGACGTTCAACGTCACGAGTACCAAGCGGACCATTCATACAAACAGATAATCCACGTCGCAGATACGAATTCATCCAAAAAATTGTTGATAATTTCTGGAGAAGATGGACTAGAGATTACTTTCCAAGTCTCATTATACAACGAAAATGGCACACAACAAAAAGAAATCTAAAAAAAGGGGATATCGTCCTTATTCAAGATTCAAACCAGATCAGGGGCCAATGGAAGCTCGGAAAAGTTTCGAAAGTGTTTCCAGGAGAAGACGGTATAGTTAGAAAAGTACACGTAGCATACAAGAACCCTAAACCAGGAGAACCAGCCCATAAGTATAATGCAAGAGGATACATTACAGTCGAACGATCAGTTAACAGACTGGTACTACTTCTACCAGTGGACGAAAAGGAGGAGCACCAATCTTACTAAACACATGATATAATTTAACTAACCCTTGACACTGAACATTAATAACAATCTTATGACGTCTCTTATAGATAATCAAACTCTGTAACTAAGAATTTTGGCGGGGGGAGTGTTTCACTCTAGATTAATTAATTACGCGTGAAAGCATAACAATCGTTAATAAGCTATAATTGAACGATCATAAAACGAAACAATCACTAATTGATTGTGTATCAGACACAAAGAATGTTGAGGACAACCATCGGATTTCGAACGCATATGTGTATTAACGGATATTAAAGAACACAGTTTGAAACCGTTGGTTGCAGCGATATAATTGTTGTTTACAACAAAACAATATCATTGCAATGAAATCTCACTACAACCATATCTCGACGAGATATTGCAAAGATTGTACCGATATCTCACTGATTTATCATTTTATTGTTCGCCAATCCGTGCGATGTTTTGCTGATATATCGGCGATAAATCGCAAGAACAAAGCGCGATATTTGTCGATTATTGTTTACATTACTTTTGCACAGTACTGTAAATGGCAAATTTACCAATGACCAATCTGAAATTCTTCAAGAACAAATGCACTTTTACAAAACACGTAACAGTTCAGATAAAAACAGATCCCCAGATTTAAATGATTCTCTTTCTGCCTTCTCAGGAAATATCATCCCTTTAGATAATGATAAGCTCTTGTTGTGTTAACCCATTGACTCCGGTGCCAGCCGGCTTGTTCTGGCTGTAACCGGCCTTGCGAAAACCCACCCCCAATTTCCTGTGCGGGCTGTGACCGGCCGTAAAAAAGCACGTGAGGACAATTGCCTTTCCTACCCTCACTGAAGACATTTTGGTTCTTCTATTGTTCTATTGTTGTCAAGGACAAATAAACCAATGAGAATGGACTTACTGAGCATATTTTTAGAGGACTTAAGGTATCAGCCAGGGTTTAAAATGCGAATTTTCGAAACTTTTGATTTCGAGACGTGCTGATAGAGCTTTTCAAGAGCTTTCTTTTAAAAAAAAATCCACCAAAAAATATTGTTTCGTTGCAAAGTTATTGGACGTTGAAGTTTGCTACACGTTAATTGTTTTAATTACCCGTTGACAAGTCCTGTCATTCTGGATTAACTTGTATGTCAACACGTCACGAAACAAATCACAAGGTACAGTGGTGTCATTTTATCACGCAATACATGTTGCAAGATTGATTCAAATGCCTGCGAAAAAAAAGAAGAGGTCGTGCCCATTTTCGTCTGCAACGGCAAGGCCGAAGAAGGGGAAAAATTGTTTAGCTCTCTTTCCGAGGCGGCTTGACATGGAGTTACAGTCGCCGTTTGGTCCTCGGTTTCTTTTGCCTTGGGCAGCGCTTTTGATGACTTTCTCCTCGCTTTTGGCATGCTGATGAACCCAACTGTTATCTTGCGAAGAAGATTAAATTAGAAACGTTTGACATTGCGGCAAGATCTGTATACGTGGAACGATAATTTTGAATTAACTAACTTCTGATACTTGTGATTTGCATCCGACCGGAAAATGCAGTATATTCCCGCCACGTCCCGCGTAAAGAGTTGGCCTGCTGCATATCACCTGTCAAACGCCTATTGTTATTGCAAGATGATCCATCTCTGGTAAACATCAAAATGGCTGATTAGGTGTTATAATCCTGTTGCGGTAAGATGCCGCAAAAAATCTATTTTTCTTGTTTTCTCGAAATGAAAATTTTGGAAAGTTATGCGTACGTTTTTAACTCCAAGTCGCCAGCCCCTGAACGGATTTAGCTGAAATTTGGCCAGCTTATTGTCAGATAGTTTTTCTCGAAAACCGTGTCGGCGATTTTTGTTTTCTTTTTCCGTTTCCGAATAATCATCATTTTTTCAAAGGAAGTGCTGATGATATGTCTCCTCTGACTTTATCCTATTGTCACAAAAGAACAAATGCACGTATCAAAAATCGCCGACACGGTTTTTTAGTAGAACGTGTCAAGAAGCAAATGCGATGTTTATCGTTCGCTTCCGCTCATTCGTAGCGGGACTGGAGTTGAATTTACACAGACATATGCTTTCGCGAAAAACGTCTCAATTACGCTATCTCTTACGATTTTGAGACTTTTAAAGGAATGAGCCATAAAGTGAAACTATTAAGCTTTCAGAAAATGTATGGTTTGTTGGGGTTTATAAGAGAAATGAAAGCGCTACAGGGATCCGCGCGCGGACGGTCCTGAACCCTGGCTGATACCTTAAGGGGTCCTAGAAAGACAGTTTTTTGTCTTAAAATCACGTGCTCGAAAAATGCAGTAATCATGGCGCGTTGCGGCCCAAATGTACAAACTTCCAGGGTCTTGTTTTCATTCCTAAAATGGACGAATTACTTTGGTGAACGGAGCCTTCAAAATCCTTTCTGGTGAATAAATTTTCCTTCCTTCAACCGCGGTGAAAACACGACGATCTGTGCGCTTTCAAGTGAATTTTGAATACAGATTGCTATTTAAAGCAGCTGCCTGGATTTTTGAAAACAAAAATGGTAATGTACAGTATTAGTTCAAAGTTGAATTGAGCTTTTAGCATGATAGGTGTAGCCACGGCTGATAATTTAAATAACTGCAAAACTTGTGGGGAAAAACTCACACTTTCACTTTTGTGTGAATAATTAAATTTAAACATGCGGTCGTGCAGGAAATCATGTCTGTGAAATTTTGAACATTTTTGTGCTTTAAGATAAGTTTTTTGCCTCATCTTGAATGACAATGTATTGTTATTGAACTTCCTGTTACTTTTCTTTCAATTGCTTGCCTTTATTTTGGAATTTTAGGTTTAAAAATTGAGCAGTATTTTGGCACGCTGGATTTCTGCATATTTAATTTATGGTGACCCCGTGTTTTGTTTGCTTAGTGTATTTGCTTCCCTGAAATATATTTTTTTGAGTCTTGTTCAGCTTCTACAGAACTCCTAAGGATAGAACTAAGTTGGTACTAAATTTACACAGTTGAAAAACAATTGATGTCAAAATAATTGCCATGTTTTTGTCGTCTTTTTGATGTACAACTTTCATCTTTCTCTGGCTGCACTGAATAATTTCATCGGGCGGCAAAAAGATTTTCAGATTTCTTCATTTTGAATTGGTTTTACAGGCCATTTCTCAGCTCTTTTCTTCATACCTCCCCTCAGGAGAGTTTTGTCTGGTTAGCGAATTAAATAAACTCGCGGTTAGTTGGGGAGGGTTTATTTGGTCAAAATTGGGCCAAAATCCCTCATAGATGCATGTCAAGGCGTTTGCAAGGATAAAGAATGTAACTTAGGACCAGTTGCTGGCTACTAAGGCTGAAATTATCCAGCGTTAAACTGTAATTTGTTTTGCCTGCATGTTCACTTTCGAAGGGAACATTCAATACGCTAAAGAAGGTATTACGTCTGTCGTCAGCCATGGACTCCGCTGTTGGTGATAAATAAGATCGTGTTTACTGGAATGCTCTTACGGTGATAAATAAGATCGTGTTTACTTTGCCAGAAGCAATGGGGGGAGTTTTCTGGGAAAAAAAAATAAAACCTTGGCTTTGAACATATGGAAATATATATTCGTTTGAAAGGTCAATTGTGAGACCTTTTCTCCTTCGAGCTAGGTAAACAAAGTCTCCGATTACAAATCACGCAACCACGCTATGCAAAGAATGTGAAAATCTCTTACAACCTAGGCACTGAGCCAACTTTGAATCACGCAATCTCTATTGTTTCCAATCTTTTAAGTTGTTTCCGGGTAATGTTTTCTTGCAAAACGTTGTTGTAAAAAAATTACGTAATGTTTTTGTGAGCTCAAAAGAGTTAAAAGACCGCGGTTTTAAGTTTTTTCTAAAAAATCTTGTGACGAGGTCGATTTGAACTCGGAGTTCCAGAAACAAAACAGTTAACCCCAACCGTACGGTCAGCCTTTCTGTGTTCAGTTTCTTCCAGACCGGCAGCCTTTCAGCCTAACCACTAGAACACCGAGGATTTGCTGCCAGCAACTGGTTTGATTTAAGTACTGCATCGAAAACCCGAACGCTATAAAGAAGCTAACCATTAACCCTAACCCTTACCAATTGTTTCCGGGTAATGTTCCTCGCAAAATGTTGTTGCTAAATATTACGTAATGTTTTTGTGAGCGCAAAAGAGTTAAAAAAGCGCGGTTTTTAAGTTTTTTTAAACTTCTTGTTAATATTTTGGCCGTTCATTTATTGAACTTTAAATAGACGAAGTCATGAAACCTGATCTTGTGTCTGTGGTTACTAAGCATATGTGACCTTCCACGGGAAAACATACATTAACGGCTTCCCGTTAAAACGGGGAAAAATAACGGCTAACGGACGGCAAAGGAACGGCTCGTGAAGGCATTAAAACGCCTTACTCATCCGTTTAAACGGGTAACAAGTAATTTCAAACGTTTGAGCGTAAGCGTTATAACGGCAGCACATAGCCGTTATAACGGCTAGAGCGAAGCGTTAAAACGAGTGTTGAATTCTTATCGTTCGATTGTAGACGTTAAAACGGATGGCCCGAACCTTTACAACGGATAAACTTTTGAGCAGACAACGAACGGGATTCTCAACTCCTCAAAGAGAAAAGACTTGGTTCTTAAGTTGTAGTAATGTTTCAAACTTACACTTTTAAGATCTGCTTCCCTCCACTCGTTGTAAGCTCACATGTTGTTGTCTCCTGGCTCGTCAGCAGCCATCCGAAACTTGTAACAGGTCGAACGCGAATGACAAATTCGAAAAAAGCGATTCTCAGCTGCACACAGAAGTCTGATTCAACTAAGTAACATGTGTTTATTTGGCAAATTATTTTTGTTTTCAAATAAGCCGTCTACTTTTCGTACGTTCCAAGCCAAAACACGACTCCATCACGGCATGAAATCAAGGTGTATTGTAGAGCCCTGGGAACGAGAATCTCCATGACAACAACTGATGCGTCTGTGACTGCACGCGTATTTCGAGAGAATATTCAAACAATTAGACAAAGAAGCATGGCAGATCTCGTCCCAGAAGTAGAAGAAAGTCCAAATCAGATTGAAAAAGCTAAGAAATTCCTTTGCAATGGTTGTGGCTGCTCACGTGGATCCAAAGGAGTTCAATGTTCAAGAAATTTTAGCGAAGAAACTGTGTTGTCCAATCTAAACAATTGTCTCGAGTTGACCACAGCAGAACTTGATTTGGTTATTTTGGCCAACATTCAAGTGTTTTCAAGGGACGAGTACATTGGAAGTAAAAGAAGCAGAAGCTCTAGATGCAATTACCAGTATCGATCTATCCTGATCTGCAAAGAAATGTTTCTTCATCTTTATGGCATTAGTGACTTCCGACTTCGTAGACTGAAGGAGCATTACGATAAATATGGCATCTTTCCGCGGACCCACGGCAACACCAGGAGGCTTCCAAGTAACACCCTTCCCCAGTCAGTGACCGAGAACGTTCACAACTTTCTCGCTAATTATGTGGAAGAAAACGCAATTGTTCTTCCGGGAAGAATTCCTGGATTTAAGAGCGACGAAGTAAAGGTACTGCCCTCTAGCGAAACTAAAATGAGTGTCTGGCGAGCCTACACTTCAACATGCGAAGCTTCTGGAGTACAAGCTGTCAGTTACAGCAAATTTGCGGAATTGTGGCAACAGTTCCATCCTCCTGTTGTCGTGTCCAAACCCATGACAGACCTTTGCTTAACGTGTCAGCAGAATACGACAAAACTTTTACGCGCAGCTAACCTTTCCGAACTAGAAAAATCCGACTGCATTAAAGCTCAGCAGGACCACCTGAACTGTGCCCAAGCCGAACGAGAATTGTACCGAAACACTTGCTCAGATGCAGCCGCAACTTTCATGCGCATAGAGGATGATGTGGATTTTAATGAAAGTCGCGAGGCTTGTTCTTTTGATGGAAGTATGCACTATTCATTCGATTATGCCCAACAGGTGCACATACCGAGTAACCCACTGCAACCAGGGCCCATCTATTTCAAAGCGCCGCGAAAATGTGGTATTTTCGGCATTATGTGCGAAGGAGTACCTCGTCAAGTGAATTATTTAATCGACGAAGCTTCCACTGTTGGAAAAGGCGCCAATGCAACTATAAGCTATGTTCATCACTTCTTTGCGCGACATGGTCTAGGAGAAAATGATGTTCATTTGCACGCTGACAATTGTGCGGGGCAAAACAAAAACAATTATTTTCTCTAGTATCTTGCATGGAGGATTACAACCAAACTTCACCGATCTGTCAAGTATTCATTCCTTATAGCAGGTCACACAAAATTTGGCCCAGATCGTTGTTTTGGAATGCTGAAAAAATCATACAAAGTCAATTTCATTTCTTCACTCTACGAACTTGCTAGAATGGTGGATGCCTCCAGCAGCACAGGAGTCAACAAAGCGCAACTAGTAGCAACACATGACGGCCGAATTATTGTACCTGTTTACGACTGGTCTACATTTCTGGGACAGTATTTTAAGAAAATCACAAACATCACAAACTTTCATCACTTCCGATTTACCGAGGACGAACCAGGAGTTGTGTACTGCAAAGAATCTGTATCATCTACTGAACAACGGTTTGTGTTACTTAAAAACCGTGCCGTTATCCCACCAGTTGCAGTCTTACCAGAAGAGATCAAGCCAGAGGGACTCAGCCAAGAGCGCAAAAACTATTTATATCGAGAGATTCGGCAGTTCTGCAGACAAGGAACTGAGAACTTAGTTGCGCCAGCTCCATGACACAAGGACAACCAAATACAAACTAGTACAGTCATTATAAAGCGTATTGATTTCATTGAATCTTTTACTAAAAAGATAATATCTCTGACTGATATGTCTAACTTAATAATTGCAGGTGACTGGAATACAATGTTTAACTCAATTGATAAGCAAGGAGGATTAGTCTGGAAAGAAACTAAGTACAGGAATTCGTTAGTTTGTTTCATGAAAGCGGCCAATCTAGTTGATGTATACTGCAAAATTCACCCAAAAATTAAAACCTTCATATATGAATCAAAAACCTTGAAACTAAAATCATGCATTGATTTTTTCTTAATAAGTGGCAAATTTCAGCATGACGTTACAAAAGTGGAAACGTGAGCATCAGTCGCACCTGATCATAAAGCAGTCTTTTTGAGCATTAATCTCAGTGAGGAATTTAAACGCGGCCCTGGCTTATGGAAATTTAATAACACTCTTCTTCAGGATGAGGTATTTACAGTTAATTAAAGACTATTATCCATGTATCCTGCAAAAACACGCTGATGTAACTGAAAAACAATTGCTCTGGGAAATGATAAATGGAAATAAGATCTGCAACAATACGATATTCTAAAAGAAAAAGTAAACAATTAAAAACGCGTGAAAGTGCTATTCAAAGCAGAATAGAACAGTTAGATCTCAAAATCTGTAATGATGTTTGCCAAGATCAAGATCAAGCTACTCTAAAATTCGAGAGGAAATAAAGTTTATGTATGTATGTAACAGGATCTACTGGAATATGAAGCACTAAAGAAAGAATTACAAGGTATATACAAAGCTAATGGCAAGGGCGCAATATTCAGATCGAAGGTTAGATGGATTGAAAAAGGAGAAAAGCCTACAAAATATTTCTTTAACCTCAAGGAAAAGAAACTATGACAAAAAGATTATATCACAACTGTATAATGGCGAGGAGGAGCTCTTATCAGACTTTAAAAAAATAAATAAAGAAATAGAAGATCACTTTAGTCAATTTTACAAAACGAACTTTGATCCTGGAGAAGAAAACGAGATGTCAAGGAAATTCCAAAGCTTTGTTGAGAATTGGAACCTCACACACCTTGAAGAACATGAAAACCTTGAATTAGAAGCTGAAATAAACATTGAAGAGGTTCAAAGTGCGGTGAATAGTTTCCAAAATAACAAAACTCCCGGCGATGATGGCTTCACAAAAGAATTCTATGAAACCTTCTTTGACCTGATAGGTCTTGCGCTCTTAGATTCATTAAATGCAGGGTTTGAAAGTGGGACATTGTCTATATCGCAAAGACGAGGAGTTATTTCTTTAATCCCAAAAGACGAAAACAATTTGATGACATCATCTAACTGGCGCCCTATCACTCTGCTTAATGTAGACTACAAGATCCTTGCAAAGATAATTGCAAAAATTAATCCATCCTGATCAAACAGGGTTTATTAAGGAAAGATTCATCGGACAAAATATCAGACTGTTGAATGATCTAATGGAATATACAGACGAGCAAAAAATACCAGGGATCTTGTTGTTTATTGACTTTGAAAAAGCATTTGATACAATAGAATGGACTTTTATTCAAAATGTACTGAAATGCTTTAATTTTGGTCCTGTTATTAGAAAATGGATCTCAGTACTCTATAAGGACGTAGAAAGTGCTGTTATTAATGGAGGCTACTCAAGTAACTACTTTAAAGTGTCAAGGAGAGTTCGGCAAGGATGTCCATTAAGCCCCTTATTATTCATGTTAGGTGTAGAGATCCTGGCTCAAAAAATAAGGCAGTGTACGAGCTGTCAAGGAATAAAACTTCCGCAATCGGTAGAAGCCAAAATTAGTCAATTTGCAGATGATACAACGCTCATTTGTAGGGACGTTAATGCGCTCAGAGAATACATGAATGTTTTAAATAAATTTAATGACATTTCCAGCCTTAAATTGAACAAGAAAAAAACTAAAGCAATGTGGATTGGTTCAGCTAAAAATAATAAAACCAAACCTTTAGGCTTTCAACCCTACCAAGAACCGATTAAATCACTAGGGGTAAATTTATCATATAATCAAGACAGGAATAATAATCTGAATTTTTTTGTCAAAATTCACAAGATGGATACGAAGTTAAATATGTGGCAAACGGGAGATCTAACTTTGTATGGTCGCACAATGTTAGTTAAGTCCCTAGGCATATCCAACATAGTTTATGCAGCCTCCATGCGTAGAGTTCCTGAAACGGTTGTTAAAACAGTGCAAGATAGAATATTCAAATTCTTGTGGAAAAACAAAAAAGACAAAGTAAAAAGAGCAGTAATGTATCAGCCATTCTCTCACTGTGGTGTGAACTTTCCAAATATCTACACTGTGGTAAAATCACTACGCTTGAGCTGGTTAGGCAGATTTTTAAATTGTACAAATGAGACCTGGCAAGCCATTCCTAATAGTTACTTTAACAAATCTGGAGGATTGCCGTTCCTATTAAAATGCAATTACGACTCTAAGCACTTTGACAAGAAAATGCCTCTTTTTTATAGTGAAATGTTAGACCATTTCAAGGAAGTATGCAGTGGTGATCCTGACGTATACAACAGTGAGTTTATTCTTTGGAATAATAAAGAAATCACAATAGAGAGCAAATCTATGTTTTGGAAATGTTTGTTTGATAAAGGAATTTATTTCGTTCAGGATTTACTTAATAGAGATGGTAAGTTCTTATCGCTGGAAAATTTACAAAGGAAATATAATGTACAACTAAATTACTTAAAATATTTTCAACTTATTGCTGCAATTCCAAATTATTTGAAGAGAAAAGCTCAAACAACTGCTATAACAAACAGAAATATATTTGAGGAATGGGATACTTTCTATTTGTCTGAAAACCAAGTTATCTCTTTAACTAAATTTAGATGTAAAGATTACTACAGAGGTCATCCCAGAAGTCTACAAGTGCCTTGCACGTACTTAAATTCTCTCGAGTCAATTTAAAAGTTTTTAAATCACGCGTAACATCAAGCTGTTTTTTTCAACTGATGAAGGCTTAAGAGTTAGCCGAAACGTCTTACCGTAATATACAAGTCAGTGACAAAAAACAACACTTTTATCAACTATTACTACAAATTACTTCAGGAAAAAGTTAGGACAGAGCCTACCGCTGTTAAAACATGGTGTAGACGTTTTCCGAACCTTGACTCTAGTTGGAAAGAGATCTTGCACAAAATTTACAAAACAACGAGTGACAAAAAGTCAAGAGAATTTGGTTTTAAGGCTTTCCACAGAATTTTAGTCACTAATAAGGAACTCAAGCTATTCAAAATCAGGAACAATGACACATGTTTTCAATGCAAAAATCCTGATTCATTAGAGCACACCTTTTTGGAGTGCCCTATGAATGTTCAATTTTATCAAGAAATCTTATCATGGTTTAACACCCTAAACAACACTCGCATAAATTTATCAGTGGACCAAATTTCTCTTCAGAATTACCCCCCTCCTGCTATAAGTGACAACCTCCGATGCTGACTGGATCTGCTTATCTTACTATTAAAAAGGTACAAGTATAGTTGCAAAATTAATGAGAAAAACCTTAATAATTTACAGTTAATAAATAACAAAAATGCAGTGGAAAATTGAGAATCTAGACTAATGTAGTCAAGTACAACATTGTTAACAAACCTCTTCGTGTGTTATACATTTTTTTCTTTCTTATTTCATTCTCTTTTCTTTACGTGTTTTATTACATGTACATACTTGTATTATTGTAGAATGATGTTAATTAAAGGAAAGTATTGTAATTTTTTTCAGTAACCAGGATTGTAAATATCGTAAGTAATGTAGTTAATGTATGTAATTATCCGTAAGTGTTGTGTTGTTAATGCAAGTAAGTAGCACTGTAAGTAGAGTATTTATTATATTTTATTATTAAAATATATATATATATACATAACTAACTGCAGACAGTACTGTTTCGGCCTTCTGGGCCTCATCAGTGCAGTGCTGATGCTAGGATGGAGGCGAACCCATAAGGTCGCCCCAAACGATCCCACACTTGTGGCATCGTCTAAGCCATGCCAGAGTGCTCAAACCAGTAACTAGTGAGACAATCTCAGATAGTGCAGAGTGTTATGCAGGTCTGCCAGTACGTTTTGAGTCATCTACTGCTTGTATGTAACTTGTTACTTCAACATGTTTAAGGCCCAAAAATAACTTACAATTAGTGCTTGTCAAGACGGTTTTAAATTCCACTTTGGTGTTTTACGTTGAATTTTGATCATTTTAAATTCATTAAGACGTTGAACTAGCAAACGTGATAATTTTATTTTTTCAATGCCAACATTTGTAACTTGATACTTTTGTTTTCGTCGCAAAGTTTGTAACTTGATACCCTTGTTTTCTCAAAAACATACAAAGGAAGATATGCTCGCCTTTTTCCTGCTGGAAAAAATGAAATTATGTTATTGACTTATGAAAAAAAAGGAAGAGGAATGATTTTGTTTCATTCAAGAGGCAAATTTTCATATCATTGATAAACAATTGCTAATTTGATTATCAAATAGTCACGTTGTGTCTCGGAATAGCACGTTGATGTTAACAATAAACCAGCTCAAAATACACAATATCGATAAATACAACGGAAAATTGTCTCAACATGACCGATATTATATCCTACATTGGTGAATGAGTCCCCTCAAAGACTAACTAAATTTATTTGAGGTTTCCGTTAGTGCCACAGTGTCTGCAGCAATATTTGAGAAGTTTCTTTTGTCACGACATTCAATTAGTAGTACTAATTTTAATACCGCTAACTCGGAAATGTTTCCAATGAATACACTTGTGAACTTCTTTTTCTCTTACAGAAGGGAGAAAATAAACAAGCGGCTGAAGAAATCCATTCGTTTCCCTCTTTAAAGCAAACACGAAATAGCACACGACATTTTTTAACCGAGCTAGGGATGATTCCAAAAGATATGCTGTCATAAAGGCGTTCTTTGTACTAAAAGGAAGAACAGATATTACCTGAAAGATAACTGCTATCGTATCGCACGCATGATTCTCAACTCGAGATCGGATTGTATCATGCTGACAATTCTAGAGCGCATGCGTCTTACATGCTGTGTTCTACCACAAGGAAAATCACTTAACGTTCGTTTGTAATTGTGTATGAAATGTATTGTTTACTAAACATATAGATAACACTAATGCTAATCAATCTGCGCATGCGCCTCGAGTAAATTTCTTTTGTTCTTAAGAAAATAGTACCACTAGGATAACAAGAATATATTGGAATCATATATAGCTTTGTCTGTTGTCCATAGGAGGATGTAAGTGTAGTATGTTTTACGTAGCACTTGAAGGTACCTACCCCACCCCCTCAAAACAAGGCTACTTAATTAATTGGAATTAATTAATTAAACAAACATTAAAGTTTACACCTTATTGCCATAGTGCCTTATTGCCATATTGCGTTAGCGGCGTCAACCCCCCAAACCATCCCAATAGTGCACTCTGCACTAAAAACTAGTGAGCATGCGCAATGCTAATAGCAATGGCTCATCCTAGTAGAGTGCTCAATTTGGACATGAAAGCAAAGCTTTGTATGCCAAAGAGCTATATCTAACTGCAGACAGTACTGTTTCGGCCTTCTGGGCCTCATCAGTGCAGTGCTGATGCTAGGATGGAGGCGAACCCATAAGGTCGCCCCAAACGATCCCACACTTGTGGCATCGTCTAAGCCATGCCAGAGTGCTCAAACCAGTAAAAACTAGACTTTCATCCCGACAAGCCTGTTTCGTGATTACTCACTCTTCAGGGGATTTTAATGCTAAGAATATTCATAATCATCGGTTAAATATTATAAGAGTTACATGATACTAGTAGTAGAAAATTTAAATGATTCAATGTTTAGTTGTTACGTAGCAACGCTTTGTTTCTGTGGCGGCAAGAAGATACAAGCTCGTTACGTTTGTTAAGCGATGACAGATCAGGTCGGCAGATGATTAAAAATTTCTCTTTGAGACATAGATTACATCGTTTGCTTGAGCTGTTGTAAGATGAGCTAGATGAAATGATACGCCATGAAATAGAGTGGTCAATGTTGTTGTCTTTCAGAGTCCAGATATGTTTGCTGAGTTCGGTAGAGTTCCTGTGTTTAGCGTGACGGAATGATGCTGTGTGGTTTCTGTATCGTGTCTTGAAGTCGTTTTCTGTGAGTCCGATGTATGTTTCCGAAGTGCTGTTGTTGTTACACGTGACGGTTGCTGCGTTCCATTGTGTACTAACCACTCCAGAAAAAATGGAAATTTATCATTTTATCGTATTCCGAAGGACGAAAGTCTTAGGAAGAAATACACAAGGTTAATCAGGAACAAAACATTGAAGCTGGAATCCTCTCACACTCGAATTTGTTCCACACATTTTGAAGAAGGTAAGAAGAAATATTCCTGGCAATTGCCGTCTATCTTTCTGTGGACTAGACCCTGTAAAGAAAGGAAATTACCTACAAGGAGGGGGCTTGGTTGTAACGATGTTATGTCGGAAACTGATCTCGCTGTTGGTGCTGAGTTCGAGTTTGAAGCTGTTGAAGCTGGTGTAGTGAAAGACAGCACAGAGACTGTTGAGTCTGAGACACTGTCGGTGGAAGCTAACAACGTTCTATCCGCTGAATTTATTTGTACCATGTCCCAAGAAACTCAAACAGATACAAATGGGGACAAATGTAAAGAGCAGAAAGAGATGGAGGAGCAAATTAAAATACTCCAAGAAAAAATCAGTGCCCTAAAGATTGAGGTTCACAAGCGAGAGTTCTGTATCAAAAGGTTTCAAAATGACAATGAGAGCATCTCTTTCTATACTGGATTTCCTAATTATGAGACATAATGGCCTGCTTTGAGTTTGTTGCTAATAAAGCACAGAATATGAGCTATGGAAAATATGACAGAAAACTTTTTAACACCTCACCTCTTCAGTCTCCTGGTGCAGCCAGGTCATTGTCTTTGTTAGATGAATTTTTTCTTGTGCTTGTTCGATTACGACTTGGGCTTTTAGAAAGAGACCTCGCTGATAGATTTGGTATATCGGAGAGCAGTGTGTCGCGCATTTGTAAAAGTTGGATGTGCCTATTATGGTTAGAACTATTGGCCTCATAAGGAGCAGATAGTTGATTTTATGCCTGCTATTTTCAAGGCAAAATGCCCTGATGTTGTGGTCATTATTGATTGC
>JAHPZR010056252.1:107500-115000 GCA_019787425.1 Platygyra sinensis | reverse complement strand
TCTGTGAGAACATCTGGATACCATGCTGTAAATTTGCACACTCTTGATTATTTGTGTGGTAAATGGGTGACCATTTCGTTGCCGTTCAATAGTGTTATGGCAAATTTGTTCAACTGATTATCAAACTCTCTGCCACTAATATTTCTCCCACGGCTGCAGATGGCTCCCATATATCTCTGTAGACATGATACCCTTGAACAGCTGAAGATAACTTGAACAACTCCATTGCCTTTTCTACTCCTAAGAGCAAATGAACCCAAAGCGGCACGGCGGAAAAACCGCTGATTGGCTGAAAAATCCACTGTCTTGGAGCATGCTCAAGCACTTTCCGCTGACAATTTGCGGGAGCCAGTTTCGAAAATGTCTGAACATGTTGTAAATGGGAGCATCGAACAGCAAGGATTATTTGGATTTTTGCCCAAATGGATCTTCTACCTGTCATAGAGAATGAGGATTAAGCAATAGTAAGTATTTTTCAAATGTTAGCCTGGTTTTATCGCTTTCTTTGAGTTTTATTCCTTATGTTATTATTTCTTTTGTCCGTTGGTGTTGTGTTCATTCCGTGCCAAGCGGAAGTGTTTGCTTTGTTCATTTACAATACTCTTTCTGCTGCAGATTTTGGTGTACAGACAGCTAAACACAATGACAACAGCATAATCGAAAGGTAAGGCTAGTTTTCCTCTTTTCCTTCTAGAAATGGTTGATTTTTGTAAGTGGCACAATTTTCTAATTCGTGCGTGGCTTCCGGAACTTTTTGGCTCCATGAGTCTATATTTTTAAAAGTTGAGGATTTGTTCGCTATCATTTGAATTACCCGTCATATCTTGACTTGGGAAGAGACCCGTTTGGCTTTTGTTCGCCATGGTCATGTAAAAATAATAAGCGATGGAAGGGTGTAGACAAAAACGTGGAGCCCCTTCTGGACCCCTTTCTGGAACCCCCAAATTTTCTGATGGAAAAAAAAAGAAAAAAACAGTGCATAAAACTCACCTGAATTTCTTCGATCTGTCAGTTTTATTTTTAGGCTCAATTCCACAGGTTATTCTCGGGTAAGGTTGAAACTCCCTCGTTGTAAACTTACAATCAATCAACTAATTTCATGCACTATGAACTCAAAAGCCATGAAAATACCATTAATTAATTCATGATAAATTCATGACCTTTTCAAAGGTTTTTCATGGGATTTTTCATGGCTTTTTTCATGGGATTGATGGCATGAAAAAAGTATGAAAAATGCATTAAAAAGGCATGAAAATCCTGTGAATATTTCCATATTCATGACCCATGAAATCTCTTACATTATGCAAAACTCATCAAATCCCCTTGAAAATACCATGAAAGTTTACTGATGCAAGGTCCAAAATTTCATGGGTTATTCATGGTGAATGTATTATGCCATGAAAATAAAACCTGGATTTTCATGGTTTTGAATTTAATGGGTTCATGATTTTCATGGCCCATGAATGGCCCATGAATGCCCTGTGAATATGGAAATATTCATTGACCATGAAAATTTGAGTATCTTTTCATGGCATTTTAACTGCTTATGCCCCATTGGGGTGTCAGGATTTTCATGGGGCAGTGTCGGACATTAGCACTCACCCGCTCGCCCAGGCGAGTGTGAAAAGTGTCGGGCGAGTGCAAATTCTCGATCACTTGCCCATTTGGCGAGTGCAATTTTTGTCACCAAGAAATTATTTAAATATCAAAATAATGTTTTTACACTCCATTTTGGCAAGAAAATTCCTAAACATAAACTTGCCATTTCTATTTTACAAAGTTTTGTATTCCGAAAGGCAAGTGACATACTACATTCAGCTAAACAACATGACTTCCCTCTAGTGATAATTACATATCGCATCTACTTGTACAAAGTAATACTGCTGGTCACTATCGAGCCATCGGTGATCAGGTAGATATGGCGCCTAAAATAGAGACCGCTCCTGAGAAGAACAGACACGTTTGCTCGCAAACTGCAGGGATTTCACGAAGATTCATCAATAAAAAATCTACTTGAAATATAAAGTAAGTGCTTCCATTGTGTTTCCTTGGGATTTAAGGTCTTTAAATAGAATTTTTCATTGAGGAAATAATCCTCAGTCTGCCATAGTGCTTGATGACGTTGCAAGCGAATTGTTTTCCGTACTTTCCCAGCTTTCTGATCATTGTGTGTTCTCCCGTAAACTGATCGCGTACAAAATAAAAAATGTGGATATATATTTCAGGAGTCTCCAAAGTAGTCGAAGAGAAAAAGGAAGGAAAAAGCCCCGAAAGCTACCTGTGATCAGTCCAAGGAATAAAAGATGACTAAAATGGTTGGAAAGACGCGGGGGTTGGAAGGGGGGGGGGGGGGGTAAATTTTTGGGCGAGTGAAAACTGGTCCGGGCGAGTGCATTTTGAGGGTCACTCGCCCGAATGGCGAGTGCTCTCAAAATTAAGTGCCCAACCCTGTGGGGTAGATAAAGGGCAAGGGATACCATGAAAATCCCCTTAAAAAATTCTCACAAGTTTTTCAAGGGTATGTAAAAGGACATAGATACCATGAATATGCCATTATATACTTAGAAATATTAACAGATTCCAGATATTGATATTTGTTCCTGTCACCAAATCTAAACTGGCATATTTCATGTATGCACACAGATAATTATAATTTGACAGAAAATGATTGAATTCTATAATTTCTGTAAAAACAAATGCTCTTCCAATTATTAATTATTGTTAAATTACACTTATAAAAATTTATTTCAGATGGTTTTTGTCAAGTATCCAAACATCAGGTTTAAAAGACCAGCTGAAACATCTTGTTTCTGTTCAAGATTTAATATTTCATTTGCTAAATTTAAAGGTTTCTTATTATGGCATGCATACATGTATTTAATCTTACCAACATTTCCTTTATAGTGCCACTGAAACGAAATTTTCGTATGTGAGATTTTTGCGTAGTAATAAAGTTTCAACCTTACTTGGAAACACTGCAGACTTTTTTTTCGCATATGGTAAGCGAAAACTGCTTTTTCAGCCGTTCGAAGTTGGCTGGTTGAGCCCAAAATTGGCGGCCATCTTGGCGTGGCCAAAACAGCCTAGTGACGTCACTGGTTGTATTAGTCTCGTGTCGCGCTGAAAATTTAGAGTGATTATGGGAGAAGAGAATACTGTTCGAAGCCCCCCAAAAAACATCTTAAGGACATCTCAGAGCTTTAAATTAGATACTAACAGTAGTCTTAGCCATGAAGAGGTGGAGAGGTGATCCTGGGGCTTTTCAGTCTATTTTATAATTGAATAGTTCCAAGGTAATTTATGAAAGCAAGCGAGTGCGAGTTCTGAAATCACAGAATGCTCGGGACACTTAATCAAATGGCCAGCACTCAATTAAACAATGTCTACACTCATAAAGTAAAAAAGACCTGAAAACAAGAGAAAGCAGCTTTTGAAAATATTATCCGGACTGCTGGTGCGCGAATAGCAGCAACAACGCTTCAAGTTTTCGAGTCGCTTTGCTTCGAGGAAACCAGACGCTTTGCGAGTTTCACCGCGGACAAGATTGTGTTATGTTGACCTTTATCCAGTTGTATCTGCTACATCCTACAAGTTATCACAATATCAACAATTAAAGAAAACGCTCCACTTTCATATGGAGGGAGCGAATTTAAAACTGTAAAGGTAAACTAAGCTGCCATGACCCAACATGTATGTTTTCAGGAAACGAAAGAAAGCGTGACAATGTTGGCGGCGAAAAGTCATATATGCAAATTGGTTCGAATTCTGTTTTTAAAATAAGTCGAATAGAAGATCGTGTATGTAAATGATTCCTGACTTAAAATAATTTTTATAGTACACCGGCTTATTGTCTATTCGAATCTCCTTATTATTCCAAACAAAAATTTTCCAGTCACTTTCTGAAGCGAAGGATTTGCGGAATTCCGACCACCATAACAGAAGTTCATGGTAAAATTGAGAAGATCTCGTATAATCAGAAACTTCATAATTACAATTTAGAAAGAACTTACCTCCTACAGGCTTTAATAAATGAAATACGTCTTCCATGTTGCATTTGAATCGTTAAATAGTCGTTTTAGCCAGGCCAACCTTAAAGATTTAACCATGCTTTCCAAATCTATCATTTTTAGACCACCTTTCTCATAATCGTTTATTACTGACACGCAAGTCACTTTATCTGTACCATTCCATAAGAACTTGAATAGCAATTGATTCAGTTTATTCACAATTTCCTTTGGTGTAGGAAGTAACGAACATACGTAGACGAATTTTGGGATCAAAAAAGATTTAATTATTGTCACTTTACCATAGATAGACAGGCCCCTAGAGGACCAAATATTAATGAGTTTTTTATACTATCTAGCCTTTCAATAAAGTTTTTTTCCTTTACAGTGAGGACACTCGAACCGTGAACACTTGATATTTGTTCGTACATTTTTTATTGACTATAGAATGCGGGCTCGACCTTTTGATAAGAGTATTAAATGTTTTTACACTTACAAAATGCGAAACATGTAACACTATTCATCATAAGGAAAGCCATTATTTCTTAATTGTCAAAAAAAAAATGTACAGAAAAATGTCAAGTGTTCACGGTTCGAGTGTCCTTACTGTAATAGTTTCTGGTCATATGTAAAATATACCCCCAGAGCTTTAACCAGGATTTTAGGCCATTTAATACCAAAATATTCTTCTTTACTTTCTTTTAATGATCCTATCCACATACCCTCAGTTTTTGAGCAGTTAATTTTAAGACCGGAAATGTTTGAAACCGGTTCAGTAGTTCAAATAATATTTTGGCTGAGTTAGTATCCGCTAATATCGCCGTGGTGTCGTCAGCATACTGTAAAAGTTTCGTTTCTTGCTCTTCAATATAAATTCCTTTAATGTCTGAATTTTGTCTAATGGTGATAGCCAGTGTTTCTACAGCTACAACGAACAGATATGGAGATAGCGGGTCTCCCTGCCGAACTCCTCGTTCCAGCGTAAAAAAGCTTGAAGTCATACTGTTGTTCAAGATACAGCTTTGTATATTTTTATAGAAGACTTTAACCCAGTGAAGGAAATCTGGACCAAAATTGAATGCCTCAAGGCATTTAAAAAGAAATTCCCATTCAACACTATCGAATGCCTTTTGAAAATCAATGAATAACATTAAACCGGGAATGTTTTCTTTCACCGTAAAGTCCATGACATCGTAAATAGATTGTATAGTTTCGCCTATAAAACGATCTTTTACGTATCCTGTCTGATTGGGATGAATAATATCAGGCAAGACATTTTTAATCCTCGATGCAATTGCTTTTGTCATTATTTTTGTATCTACATTAACGAGGGAAATTGGACGCCAATTTTCTAAAAATGAACGATCTTTCCCTTTCCTTTCAATTAGTGTGATGATTGCTTGTTTTTGAGAGCTAGACATCTCACCTTTTTTGAAACATTCATTAATGCAGTTCATGAAGCTATCGCTAATTACTGGCCAAAATATCTTATAGAATTTAATAGGAATACCATCATTACCGGGAGTTTTATTATTGTCAAAGCTATCAAGGAGACAATAACATTCTTCTGCTGAAATTTTGCCTTCGCAAATGTTTTTCTGGTTCTCAGAAAGTGTGGGTATGTTTAAATCGTTTAGAAAAGAAGAAATTTTAAGTCCAATATCTGGATCAGTACTGCTGCTTTTGTACAAATTTTTGTAGAACCGTTCTTGCTCCTTTAATATACAAAATGGATCTGTTTTAATTACCCCACTTATGTGAAGTTTACGTATATGCTTTTTTATATGATTTCTTTTCTCAGGGTTTAAAAAGTGTTTTGTACTTTTTTCCCCATGCTCATGCCAGCGAGCACGTGCGCGTATAATTATTCCTTTAGTCTTTCCTTCATAAAAGGTTTCTAACTTTTCCTGAGCTGCATTATAGTGAGTTGCGTTAGAGTCACCACCATTTTAAGCACGTTTGAAACTACAAAGTGGGCTAATAAAAGAGAGTACGAAAATTTCGTTTCAGTGGCACTTTATATAATAGCTTCAAATTCAAAGTTGAATTTTTTGCCTTGAAGGCTCCCACAGTTTGATGGAAATACTGACAATATCATCACTCACGTTTGTGAATTGAATTTCACTTAGCTTTTCAACCATGCAGTTTTGTTTGTGAATGCATACTTCAAGCTTTTGTGTTTCAATAACTGCAACAAAAACACCCAGCAGCATGTGATTAAAATCAGATGATAAGTTTTGTTCAATTTCACCACTTAAAAGGCTACAAGTAAATTAAAAGCAATTGCTCATAATAGAAACATGATTTAAGATCAAGTTCTAAGACAAGCTTTCAATTCTTTTTGATTTAAGTTTTCATTGTAACTCAAAAGCTGAAATGGACAAGAAGAACGACAATTAAGATCAAAACTGGCTGAGGCATACATGTATTTGCCATGGCCAAGATCGAGTTTACTGGCAAATCAGTGCAGTATCGATCATCAAAAACATTTTTTTAAGTCCTAATCCAGAAGGCTTACGATTCTTTATACTTACATTTCTTCCTTGAGCCAAAAGATCCAGATTTGTTCTAAGTATATCTTCGCACTGACTACTGTAATCGCTTGACCGTTGAAATCAACTGCGCATTTCAGAGCATTGCATCATGGGTTATAGGACTGGTTCCCAGGGTCTACCAGCATTCAACTCCAATATGGCTGCTGCTTGTTTCTGGCATGTTCGAATTACGAAAGAACTCGGCTTTTTTACATGATTTAGAGGCCTACCACGAACTGGAAAGTATTCAGATATCATTTGCAGAGGCGCGTAGTTATCCCAAGCTATTTTGCTACTACAGAGGTGCAAAACAATTGATCTTTTTTATGAGAAAGAGGAAGCATACAGCTGTGGTCATTCATATGATGAAGACACGAAACTGAAGTCTGGAGATGAACAGTTGCGGCCTTAAATCTACATTGCTGGTATTTATGATTGTGCCATCAGGTTTAGGATAGGAATCAGTGACAATAAACAGCCTGTGTACGAAATCAGCCTGCGTACGAAACTACCTACATGTAGTTTTGAAGTTTTCGCAGTAGTGTTTTGAAAGTAGAAGTAAGTTTGAGTTTTTCATTTCCTTGGTTAAGATGGCGTTAAGTAATACTTTCTTGCATCGATAAGTAGAATTTTACAACAAGCCAGCCTGTGTACTCAGACTCTAAAAGTCCATTCCTAATGAAGACTAAAAACAGCCCTTTTAACCTTCCAGTATATCAATAATATATCAATATCATTATAATTCAGTTCGTTTGAAACTTTGAAATATGTTTATTTTATCCTTGATAAACACATTGGACCCAAAGGAAAAAAATGTCTACATTTTGGTTCATTTGTCCTTTAAGCAATATGACAATATGATAACTTTTGGTATATTGGTGACCCCTTAGCTTGTGTGTGCTAGTTCTTGATTCAATAAAATAAATAAATAAATTGGACAAAATAATTTGCACCAAGGATTT
>JAHPZR010056252.1:90000-102500 GCA_019787425.1 Platygyra sinensis | reverse complement strand
CGTTCAGAACTGACCGATTGGACTTCAGAGGGTTGGATTGAGGATAAGATGACGTCAAAGACTCACTAGCTTAAAATTGCAGTGTGTAAACGCAGCTTATTCTACATGCAAAACACGAGTTTAAAAGTCTGAAAGTTCGAAACTCCCGTGCTGCATATTAATTTAAGCGCGTGCACACGCATTGCATTTTTAAACTAGTGAGTCTTTGACGTCATCTCGTTCTCGATCCAGCTCTCTCAAGATTTTAAAGTTGGTAATGGCGGACCATTAAGGTATCATGGTAGGTGGATTTTTAAGAAAAATGCGAAAAATCTTTTTTTCGCTGTTCAAATTGAGAAGACTGAGAAAAATAATTTGCAGAAAGAATGGAGAAAATAGCTTTTTTACTTTTTACGATAAAGAGAAAAACTGTTTTTGAATCTCATTAAATCTCTTACGGCGCGTTGACAGCTCTAATTAAAATTCACCGCCAGTTGTCACATGTAATGCGAATTGCGGTGTGATATTTTATTTGCGCACGTGAACCATTCTCGAACTGGTTGTTTCATCGCAAGTCAAGCTTTCGTTCTTGTCAAATTTTCTTTATGTCAGGACGAAAACTCGCAAGAAAACTTCTTGCCCATTTTCGTTTCCGAAGAAACCGAAGAGGCGAAAATCTGGTGGAACCAGCAAGTTCAGCGTCGAACAAGATCTTTGGCTCCTGATCTGAGCGACTGTGGGTCGCATTGTTTTAAACTTAGAAGAATGGTTGAAGGAACTCGGAAACAAATCCCGCCAATAAAGCTGAGGGTCAAAATACAACAAGTGCCAGTCGCACGAAATTGCTGGAGAACGGACGCGATTCCGAAACTTCCACAGCGAGAGATCAAGTCAAGCACAGATGTAGATGTAGACGATATAGACCTCGAAATTTCCTCTTTTTGGCTTCACGAGGCATATATGGTTTCAGAAAATGTCTGGAGAACGAAGAAGTCTAAACTCTAACAACATAATGCCAATGCCTCAGACGAAATAATCACGGCAGTTTAAATACAAACCTGTTTAAACCTAAGTAGTTTTTCGCTTCTCGGACGATTTCACTGCAACGTAGACGTCCGTTTATTTCAAGTTGTCAGGACCAATTGTTTTGGTAAACTGACCCATGCCGACATCTGTCAGCGCGGAGGGGATTTTTAACACCTAATCATACCGATCTCGCAAATGGTTTTTCGTCTTTTTCTCGATAAAACAAAACTGCATATAAGGATGAACATTTTTAGTTCGTTTACGCGTGTCTTCCAACGGAATTGGCTGAAAATCGGCAGGTATGTTCCCTGTTACCTCCTTCGAAAAAGGGTGTCGGGCTTTCTTTAATTTCGCTTCCGTTTCAGAGTTATAGCCTCTTTAGTGGAAGGAAACACCCGCTTTCAGAACATCAAACTTTAGGAGGGTGTAGAAAAAAAACCAAACCACATCTGGAAAATCGCCGACACCCTTTTTGAGGGTGATGTGTGAGAAAACATTTCCGATGTTAATCGCGCTGCTCCGATGATTCACGCGCGGAAGCGAACCAGTTTAAGCAAAGCAGTGTTTCTGGGTATTTTTTTTTATATCACTGCGACAAGAACTTTTTAGAAAATTTCAAACATATGATTGTATTCTATAACTATTAAGCTTTCAGAAAATGTATAGGTTGATGGGGTTTTCTTTCAAAGCGCCAGCGTAAGAGCGCGATTTCCAAACACGGTCAATCCACCTACCATGATACCTAAATTTCAGTCAAAATAAACAGATTTCTTTTTTAAATGAAGGCTTAAAACTTCGGTCACTTAGTGGTTCAGTTACATAGTTTTGAAATACAAAGAAAAAGTAGAATTGATTTTTGGTTGCAGTAGCACTTTAAGATTTGCTGCTTTCCTGGCATCATTATTATGCAACACTTTTGCAAAATGACCTCATTTGCATAAACCTAATTTTGACTTAAAAATCACTGTAAAATCAGTTTTTTCCCAGGCAAGATAGTTTTTAAGGGAAAGAGAATGTTTCATAAATTTCAAAGAGGAATTTCGTGTAAACAAAATGAAAGGAAAATAAAATTACTGTACTAGGAGTCATGAAAACGCTTTTGGCCAAGCCTGATGTGGGACATGTAGTTAAACTTATACACTACTGGCTATAGTTATTACAAAATCAATTAATCATAATATGTAGTGATATTTTAATTAACAGTCAAGTAAAGTTTTCTGAAGCAAAATAATGTAAAATATCTTGCAATTATTCTTCATTTTGTCCGTGTTTGTATTGAAGACTGGGTACAATTTGGTACCAGTCTCCATGCGTCGAACAACAAACAGAACTTGCAACAAGACAGTTGAATTCAAAGATGACTTACTGCTCATTTGGCAATAACTCAGACCCTTGTAGTGCTGTAAAGTAGGCGCTACATGACAATGCCATTATGTCGCTAATGTCCTGCACGTCGGATATGGGGCCATGGCTCAAAAATTAGTATAAAGGTTCCGGAGCATCGGGCATTAGAAGTTGACCAAAGGCCGGTACACGTGAGTAAAACATTTGTACAGTGTGACAAGACAATCAGCTGCAAACTAGTCGGATTCTATTATACCAGGTCTTCTTATACACGGTAAAATGATGCTTAATTGACAAGCATGATAAAAACGTTTATCCGGTTTTGTCACCAGTTTATTTCATTCAATTCCCCTTAAGTTTGCTTCAAAATTAGCAAATTGCTTTTACAGTTAATGAAACCGATGGAAATGATCCCTTTGCCAGAAATACTGAAGCTGCCAATTCACCTCCTAAAACTGTTTATGATGGATTTTTACAGCCTAGGATGCGGTAATGTTCACATCTTGTACAAAGCTAGAGCGAACGCAACAAGACGTCTCTCTTCAGCTTCACATACCGGCGATGAAACAAAACAATAAAAAGAAAAGAAAAACTATTTGCCAGTCCCCAGCAACAGAAACTTTCTCAGTCCTTGCGTTCCTTAAAATTTACATACCCTTGTCCAGACTGATGTATAGTGATTAATGATCAAACTGACTGACAATGCTTCTCGAATCAGTGTACTCTCAATATCCTACTGGATTGTGTGACGAATGAAAACAGCCTTGCTCCCAAGGGGTGTCATGTTACCGACCGGTAAAAGCGTTATAAATTTCTCTTGGCAATGTTTGCATCAGAATTAAGAGAACCAAATACCCGTCGTGCTGTATTAATAAACCCTTATTATACCACAAATTTTTTGCTCGTTGGCACTCTATCGATAGGTATACATGTACCTAGTAGTAAAGTCTTACCAAAGGTTTACCAAGTTTAATTTGGTGTAATCAGAACAATTTATAAAAGCTAACCATTTAGAGGCGGCGCTTAGACCTAATCACTAGAGATCACTGCCTGACCCAGCAGCTATTCTCTGCCTAATTAAATAGGGTGTCGTTTATCTGTTTGCACATGTTTTTGTGTCACAAAGTGTCTCACCATATTTTGGAGTATCCATTCTAGCAATAACCATTTACAAATAAATACCTGCAGAAAGGTGCCACAAATTGAAAATTAAACAATACACAGAGCTGTGAACAGGGCATCTTCTCGCTGGAATTTGTGAAGTTTTTACTGAAATAACCACAAACATTTTGGCTAAAGAATCAAGTAGGGTATGGGTCAGAATTCTCAAGTTGCTTTGTAACATTAATAACCTTAATTTAAAATGTGTGCTTTTTTTAGGAAAGGTAATGAAGCAAAACTAGCCATTTTTGGAAATCAAAATAAATAGAGCTCATGTCTTGTACAAAGAGCGGACACAACAACACAAGAGTTGTATTTTTGTAAACTTCACGGCATTCTAGGCTGTAAAATCCATCATAAATAGTTTTAGGAGGTGAATTGGCAGCTTGAGTATTTCTGCCAAACGGATCGTTTTCATTAGCTGTCAGGTGGTGTGCGGCCTACGATTGCGGTGCATTGTGGTTGTTAAATTTTCAAGATGGCGGCGAAGGGTCGAGAAAATGAGTAAGTTCTGACCTTCGTTTCGTGAGGTTTTAGATCTTACCTGTACTGTTTTCCTTGCGTCAAGTGAAATAACATGTACGTAGGCCTCATTGACGTTATAACAATCGGAAAGTTTGTTATTTTGTCAAATAATTTTCTATTTGAAAATGTCTACCCGAAATGTATGTAATTTGTGCCCGATTTCTTTTAAGAGATAATTTCTAGACTGTGGATAGACGGCTCTCCATAATGCCTCAGAGTGATCCTTCAATGCTTGTAGTAGGCCAAGGTATAAACGCACCCCAACGCACCCCACGTTATACCTCACTATTTCCGTACTGGAATTGATGTGTTTTGGTCAGAAATGGTTAATTAAAGTTCGACGATGTGACCCAGGGAAGTCACGCTCTCTCTCAGGACGGTGGGAACGATTGCATTTCTCTAACTTACAAATTCAAAAATTCGTTTCTAATAGGTTCTATGATAATCACATGTACTTTGACTTGCTAAATGTCGCTTCATGATGCTGTTTGAAACTATAATGATGCAGGGACAGCTTTTAGGATGTGATAACCAAGCAAGCTAAGCATAATAAAGTGGTATTAGGCAATTTTCAAAAATATATTTGGAAATGTTACTTATAGCATCGATCGTTTGACTGTTGCTAATGTACTCATTGGAGGGTGAGGAAATTCATTTTGCAGAATTGAATAAATTTTTAGCCCTAATTTCTTCTTCTACCAGTGTATTAGTAGTTTGGAAGCACAACCATAGATTTACTGAATCGATACTGAATATGTGATCTAAATTCGAGCAAATCTATCATAGATCAAACGCAGACAGGGAGAGAACAGCCACTGCTATCATTTGTATATATGTAACTATTGCCAGTAGGAATATTAAATAAATAGGCATTTAAATTTACTAGAGTTAGATGAAAGAAAGTTGTACAAATCTCTGTACTTTTGTTCGTAAAACTGTCCCTGTAAATATTATACAGTGTTCTGATAAACACAACAGCAAAAAATAATTACAGCTTAGTGTATTTTGTATGTTTTTGCCAACTAATTGCATATGCATTAACAGTAACTGGCTGTTATTGTTTGAGGTGGAGAGCTGAAAGACATGTAACATGTCAAGAGAAGATTCCATATTTTCTGAAATTTTTAATTCAGGATGTTATCAAGTTATGAAAACATCATCCAACTTGTAAGAGAAGTAAGTGTTTTTATTATGGAGGTTTGTGGATTAATTATGGCATGTGATGTTCATACCATATTGTATTGTTCCCTGATGAAAGGCTAGGGTAATTCTTTGTATGGCATAGCTGTGTAAAAATGACTTTCTGTACAAGTAAATAAAAAATACAAGCCAGTTATTTTAGAGTAGATTAAAGTATTTTTTAATTTTCCAAACTTGACTTTGCAGCAACAACCAAGTTGTTGAAAAAGGCAACATATGCAATCTGACCCACACCTCTGGAGCTAATTTTAACCTGTTACATAAAGAGCTTAACTAAGAGTATTGCTTCTCCTACTGAACATGTGGCTAGTTAAACCTAACCAGCAATCAGGTGTCATAATTTTACTTTTCATTGAATAAGTATGGAGACTGGGCATAATCACTGCTTAATAAAATTCAACCTAGGTTGCCTGACAGTTCACCATTTCCCCCATGTATAATTGCTGGTTGAGAAAAGTTCTTAGAGAATGGTGTGTACTGGCTGTGATTTTATACTATATTTATTTTATTCATTTTATATAGTGTCCACAATTAGGTTGTAGCTAAATACCTTGGCACTTAAAAAAAGTTTATGTATGTATGTATTGCTGCCAAAAGGAAAGACACAATGCAATTACTTCCCCCGCTGCTCAACCTTTTGATCCAAAATCCATCATTCTAGCCATTAGGCCAACATCTCCCCCACAAACAGGATGTTAAGGTTCTTCATTCCCAGATTATCCCACAATGTGGGATCTGTATGAACATGCTATGAGTACTTTATTGAACTCCGCCGAGGAAAACAACACATTGAAAAAAATGCTACACAGGGGTTTACTCTGTAACAAGTCCAAATTATATTTATAGACGATGAGCAGAAGCAAAGCTATTAAAAAAAAATTGCCTAACAAGATTCTGTGGGACAAATTTTAGATTCCACTGCAAACGAGTGTTTGATCAGGCTCAGTACATGTAAGGTTAATCACATTTTATTTAACCAAATTAATATACTCGTGAGATTTTCCCACCACAATAATATCAAATTTATTGGCTACACGGAGAGAGGTTAAGGAAAGATTGGTAATCGGCTTCTCTCCTTCAAACATTTTGATATATTTACTTCTCTTCTTCCTTGAAGACACCTCCATAGTAAGGTAAAAACATGTCAAATGCACAGTGGCCGCAATTAATGGAAGCAATGACCAAGAAATAAAACCTCGCTATAGTTCAATATCCAAATAATCCGTCACAGATAGACTCAGACATCGCTTTGATATTCTGGTCCCACAAAAATATATACATGTACATGTAACAATAAAGAACAGTGGCGAGAAGCCTTTACTGATTCAGTTGCTGTTATTTAAGCTTACTGTTTACATCTCACTGCCTTCATGCTGGCGATCATGAAAACAATATTTTTCAATCCTTTCTAAAATTCTTGAAGAAATGGTTGAATATTTGCCAATCTGTAGAGATTAAACGATGAATAAAGTATACAAAAGCGACTTCTAAGGGTTTTCTTGTTGAAATCATCACAGTAATTTGATGTGCACTCGACGACGGCGTTGATACGAATGAGCTGTTTTCCTGTTACTACCAGAATGCTTAGCAATCGTAGGCTGCACACCACCTGATTTGCTGTATAAGTAATTCGCTAATTTTGATGCAAACTTAAGGGGTTTGAATGAATAAACTGGTGACAAAACCGGATAAATGTTGTTGTTATACCTCCCAACTCAAATACGTTCTCCGATTGGAGGAGAACGCGTCATGTGCCTTGGGTTAAATCTCTCTAACTCCCCAGGCGAATAAAACTCACTAACTCCCTAGGGAAACAACAACTTAAACTTTGGACTCGCACATGATCACGTTGTGCACCTTGAAACCGCGGGAAATTTGTGTACCAGCCGGCCTGATATTAAAAAGCCGTTGAAGTAGGGCAACGTTTCTCATTAGAGACGGCATTCATTATTCAAGACTAGAACCACTACGTGGAACTTACCGGGGCCCAGTGGGACACCGGATTCCATAGTTAATCTTCGTACTCTTTCCTCCCCCTTCTGTGGAGGCTAATATTGACTTATGTTACATTCAGAGACAGTTTGAACACCTGCTTAGATGTAAGTAACGTACCAGTCAAATCGAAGCTTAAACATTCCCCCTTCCCCTCGGGCATACCCTGGGCATTTGACGCCTCTTCCTGCGAAGAAGGGAGGGCATTTGATCACCACTCATAGGGGGTGGGGAATGTGATCGCTAGCCCCGATTTCATGTTAAGAGTTGCGCTGATTCCACGTGGGTTGATAAATTGTGGCGAAGATGGCGGAGACCGAAGTTTGATGAATTCAAAGGAAAAGTTTGCGTGTTCGTGGTGGAGTGGTTGAAAACCAAAGGTCTACACAAGCTGTGTTCCGTATTTGAAGGTGTTTAAGAACGATTTATATCTATAATATATAAATATGTGCTGTCTAATAAGCCATGTTAAAATGCACAGTTGCAGAAGCATAATAGAAACTACTGAAAAGTTAAAACAGTAATCTGGTAATTCTCCTGGGGGTGGGGGCATTTGAACAGCTTTTTGGCCAAGTGAGGGGGGAATCTGAACAAAAATTTTCCAAAACTTCAAATGCCTGGGGGGGGATGTTTAAGCTTCAATTTGACGGGTACATAATTTTAATCTTTATTTTGCCAATCAACTTATAATAATATTAAAATGTTCTTAGAATTGTGTATTTTTGTTATAACAGTAACAAACTTTATTAAAAATAATTGTTCGCTTACATGAAATATTCGATTTCAAACTTGTCCTGTTGCGGCACATAGAAAGCTCAATATCCCCAAAATTGTTATTTCTTTATAACACTAACAACATGTAAAAATAAGTATTTGTTTACATGAAATATTCAATTTTGAACTTGTGCTGATCGTGCTTATAGTAAGCTCAATATCCAGAAAACTTTCTTCATTTCTTTATAACAATAAACAAACCTTTGTAAAAGTAATTGTTTACATGAAATATTCGATTTCGAGCTTGTCCTGATTGTGCTTTAAGAAAGCTCAATACCCAAAAAATTGTCATAATTTCTTTATAACATTAACAAACCTTCGAAAAAATAATTGTTTGTTTATATGAAATATTCGATTTCGTACTTGTTCTGATCGTGCTTATAGAAAGCTCAATACCCAAAAAATTCTCATAATTTCTTTATAACATTAACAAACCTTCGAAAAAATAATTGAAGGCTTCGGTGGAAAAAGGGCGTTAGGTTTTTTACTGAAAAGTGAACTTTGTCGAAAACGCTCCAAATTTCGCATGCAGTTTTGTTTCCGTGTGTCAAACAATGTTCTGCATGTTTTTTCCCTGAAGTTTGCTTCCTTTTTGAGATATTACGTATGCAAAAAAACACATTTTTCCAAGGGCATCCTCTGGGGACCTTTTGTTGAATGGAAAACAAAAGAAACCTTTTGTTTCGCTAAGCGATCAACTCACTATAATACCTTAAGCTCTTACTACTGCTTCGTTAGCACAAGCGGATGAGGCGCTGAACGGGCCAGATTCGAATTTGTTTTGCCGTGACACCGGTTCGACACGAGGTCGCTCAATTTTTTTTTTTCGCTCTGTTCCTTTTCTTTTTTCAAAAATGAAGATATCTATTTTAAAAAAAATGCGTATACAGCGGGAATCTGGAGAGATTTTTTTATACAGCTTATTGTGACGTGAGAGAACACGTGAATTTCGATCGAGCGTCAAAGCAAAGAGAAGTGATGCATGATGCAGTACAGCTCTTTCGACTAATATCTTAAGCATTGTTTTTAAGTACCTTGTAGCCTGCCTGGTGGTTGATAGGTATCATAAAGCCTTGATAACCCGTAAGTCACCAGCATGTTTTAAAGAAGCAAAACGTGTTCTGTAACTTCCAACGCAACTGATATCAGCGGCAAGTCAGTTATCAGCGTTCGAAGTCAGGTCGATCCAGGCAGCAAAGTCCAAGAGCAGTTCTTGCCCAAGAATAAAACCCTGTCGTGAGTTGTGGCCCATTTGCCAAGCGTTGTTAGCTTCAAAGTTTGGAAAATGAGAACTGCTTTTAGACTTATAAAATTTTTCTTGCATCATCCTCCATGTTTACCCGCGCACGAGGTGTAACAGAACCTTCCCGGCATGCATTTCGATCACGTTCGGCAAGACAAGCCAAGACAAGACAAGACAAGACAAGACTCCGTAAATCACAATAATATTTAACTAATTACAGAGCGTGTTTTTTTCCTTTTTTATTCCAACATAATAATGGCCAACAAGAAGCGATCGATTGATTCAAAACATAGATCTGTGATCCAGGTTGCGTTGATTTTACTTCAAATCGGCATGATTTGTAGTGTTTTAAACTTCTGGGATCAGGGGCCATGCAGATGTAAGGAGAGAGACCTGTACGTTGCACAGAAGGGTTAATCTGTTAATCTGTCAGCCCTACATTTTTAAGCTTATACGTTGCAGGCAGTTAAAATGAAATAGAGATAGTTGCTGTGACGCTTTAGAGTGAAATCAACATTTTAACCTATTTAGGCCCGAAATCGACGTTTTCGAGTTTACGTGCTGGGTGAAATGAACAGCTTGCTGGATTTGAAGTGAAATCAACATCCTTGCCGTCATGCCTTAACGCGAAATCGCGTAAAGTGAACTGGCTGTAATTTGAGTGAAATTAACGTCTTTGCGGTCGCGTGATAACGTGAAATCACAATTTTAACGGTTTTAAAAACCTGAAATCGACATTTTTTAAGGTTACATCTTGATTGTTCTCCTTGGCCTAACACTGCACTAACCCTAACGCGTCCTGACCTTAACTCTAACGTTATCCAAAGCGCTAACCCTAACAATGAAGCGCTAGCGCTAACCCTCAGCAATAACCCTCACCCTTCAACGCTAACCCTAGTTTCAAGCGGTAACACTAAACGTTAACTCTAAGCCTAACCTTGTTCCGTAACCCTAGTTTGAAGCGGTAACCCTATTTCAAGCGGTAACCCTAGTTTCAAGCGGTAGCCCTAAGCGTTAACTCTAAGCCTAACCTTGTTCCGTAACCCTAGTTTCAAGCGGTAACCCTAGTTTTAAGCGGTAACCCTAGTTTCAAGCCGTAGCCCTAAGCGTTAGCTCTAAGCCTAACCTTGTTCCGTAACCCTAGTTTCAAGCGGTAACCCTATTTGAAGCGGTAACCCTAGTTTCAAGCGGTAGCCCTAAGCGTTAACTCTAAGCCTAATCTTGTTCCGTAACCCTAGTTTCAAGCGGTAACCCTAGTTTTTGTAAAGGGACGGTATATGGGCCAAAATATTAGATTAATCAACGATATTTTGGAACAAACAAAACTTCAAGATATCCCAGGTATTCTCCTGCAACTTGACTTCCAAAAAGCCTTTGACACTATCGAATGGAAATTTATCCAAAACGCTATTGCTTTTTTTAACTTTGGCGAATCCATCCAACGCTGGATCTCAACTTTCTACTCTAATATCCAAAGTTCAGTTTTAAATAACGAGTTTAGTACAAATTACTTCGCACTTTCAAGGGGAGTTAGACAAGGATGCCCCTTGTCCCCTTTTCTTTTCGTCTTGGCAGTTGAGCTTTTAGCATGCAAAATTAGACAAGACAAGGAAATTCAGGGAATAAAAGTCTTTCAGAAGGAATTAAAAATAAGTCAGTTTGCTGATGACACTACCCTTCTTATCAGCAATAGAAATTCCGTCAGCAGAGCACTCAATGTTTTAGACAACTTTGGCAACCTCTCAGGTTTGAGACTAAACTCGTCGAAAACCAAAGCTTTGTGGCTTGGACCTTGGAGGCATTGTAAGGACACACCCTTTGGATTCCAGTGGCCTGAAAAGCCTGTCCGAATACTTGGATCTTACGTATCTTACGATGTAAAACAAAATGAGAAACTTAATTTTGAGACAAAACTGAAGAAAATGCAAAGTATCTTTGATGTCTGGAATTGTCGAAATTTAACTATATTTGGGAGATGTCTTATAGCAAAAAGTCTAGGAATCGCCCAGCTGGTCCACACGATTTCAAACCTCAACATTTCAAAAGCCTATATCCAGACTGTCAATTCTGCTATTTTTAAATTTATTTGGAAAAATAAAAAAGACAAAATCAAACGTAGAGTAATGATCTCTGATTATGACGAAGGTGGTCTACGGGCACCTAGTATTGATATCATGGCAAAGTCGATGAAGTTGGCATGGATCCCAAGACTTTTATCGGAGGAGGAAAATTTTGTGGACTCCTGGAAGGCCATTCCCAACCACCTATTGGACAAATTTGGAGGGCTAAATTTTTTGTTAAGGTGCAACTACGATAAAAAGTTCCTTGCGAGGATCAATTTACCCCAGTTCTACAAAGAAATACTTCTGCATTTCCTGGAACTTAAGACATCCTACTACGAGTCTTTTTCCCATCAAGAATTTGTTTTGTTTAATAACAAAGATATATTGGTAGACGGATGCTCTATCTTCTACAAAACTTGGTTTGAGAAAGGCGTATATCTCATCCAAGATCTTTTAGACGCTGATAGTAAATTTATGTCGTACGCAAAATTTACAGAGAAGTATCTTTTAAGTTGCAATTTTCTGACGTATTTTCAAGTTATTTCAGCAATTCCAAAAAATTTCATAGAAAGTGCAAAAGTAACCTCTGTAGAAAAAACAGACTTCTTGTCAAAAAATGTTTTCCCACTTTCATCAGAAATCTGTATAAACCTCCTTAAAATGAAAAATAAAGACTTTTATAAACTACTAATAAACAAGGACAAAATCCAACTCAAGGCGAGCGCAAAATGGGCTCGAGATTTACAAGTAGATCATATCCCTTTAGAGTCATATTTTGGGGACATGAAAACCATTTGCAAGGATAACAAGTTGAGAGAATTTTATTTTAAACTTTTACATAGAACACTAGTTACCAAAAAAGAGCTGTTTCTTTATGGAAAAGAAGACAATATGCTATGTACATTTTGTCAAATGAATGATTCAATAATCCACACTTTCCAAAATTGCTCTTGCACAAAACTATTTTTCTCAGAAGTTATCAAGTGGTTTAACTCCGAAAATGCCACCTCTCTAAGCTTCTCGCAGATGGAGACAATGTTTGGCAGAAAATTAAATAAAAAGAATGCTGAACAATACCCTGAAAGAAAGCTCAATTTCACTCTGTTGTTTGCAAAGTACTATTTGTACAACGCAAAGTTAACTCATGAGGAAATCTCCATGTTTGATTTCATTGCAAAATTAACACATAAATA